>UYRU01052229.1:0-10038 GCA_900617775.1 Dibothriocephalus latus | reverse complement strand
TGTGTTAAATTCCCCACTCCTAAACCTTTCATCAGATATGTCACCTACTGTACCTCTTGGAATTGGTCCCCTGGCTGGAATACATGTTTATTCCATATGACATATATTCATGTGGACTCTTCCTAAACTTGCTTTTGCACTTTTTTTCTAAAGGAAAATGTCATATAATTTCTATAGTAAACGCAAAACGCATGTACGTGTGAGTAAATAAGCACTTCGTTATTGTAGAAAGCGATGTTTTTGCCTTTTTCGTTTATGGCCGATGCAGTCAAGGTTAAAGTTGAGCAAGTTAGAGTGTCAGGTTTTGTATCGTATGCAAATTTCTTACGGCATTGGTTGTGCTCCGAATGCACTGATTTATTCAAGGTGAGAGACTACATGTAACTTAATTTATTGTGTCTCAAATTCACAACAGCAAATGGCGTGTCTGCCGTAGTTTACTAATAAAGGGGAAGTATTGATCATCTACCTTGTAGGATCCATAGTTTGGCTATTGAAGAGTTTAAATATGATTAGCCCTGAGGACTGTTTAAACAAAGTAATTCAAAGGTTACCATATGTCCTCTAGATATGTTCCCTTCAGAATATTTTATACTGCGCGCAGGCTTTTATTGAAAAAAAAAGTTTACAGCGTCTATGTCAAGCATTCTGCCAGTGAGTAGGATGTGGTTAATGATACAATTTATCAGCAAATCTTCCTAAAATACAGCATAAGATATGCTAGCAAACCACATCACCTTGTTATCGAGCAATTATAAAAAAAAACTTCTGAAATTCACTTTGCATAAAAAACGAGCAGAGTTCTGTTGCTGCTGGCATTATAAACAACGCATTCGACTTGCAACATTGTTTTCTGTAATTTTAAAATTCAAAACAGAAGCCCTAATTGACACTGAAGGTCAAATCACCAAAAGAGTCGTCCTTTAAGAAGAGGTCGAGGCGACCTGTGGAACATGGCTTTCGTTGGCGTGTTTTGTCGGATACCCTCCCGCAAATAAAATCAGTGACAGTCAGAGGTGAGGATGCGTAAGGCATCAGGGGCTGTTAATCCTCACGGTGCGTTTCCTGTAACGAGAGGCGATCGCGTATGTGCTGGTGACCAGTTTAGCTGTACCCGGCTTGCGACTTGCTTTTATGACCCAAAGTCGAGAAACAAAGGCAAGGACCACACGGCTGCATATACTGCGCTGGCAGTTTGTACACGCACTTTGGAGACCGCGGGTGGACAAGGGCTCCAATGGCAGCGAGCCTCATTGCGGAGTTGTCGTTATGTCAATTGTCGAAAAAGATAATTAAAATGTCAGCGCTAACAAATGAGTTGCGGAGTACGAAAAAAAACATTTTGACATATTGACAAATGTAGGATTTCCTAATTGGATTATGCATATAGCCGAGGGGCAACTGCGTCCTATACATATTCATCCCTTAGGCTTAATCAGAATTTTCTGCAACTACCGCAGCGAAAGGGGTTCGCTCGAGACTCGAAAACGTCATGCCAATAAACGCCACATTAAATTTGTCGCACCTCCGTGTTCTGAAATGCTTCCTACAACTCGCTTGTCAGCCTTTATTAAAACTGTGTTTTATTGAGATAGCAAAGTCAAAGATAAGGGCTAACCGAAGCTTATAACATAATCTCACACAGAGAATCAGCAAAACGACCAACATATAATGCTTGGCCAGAAATTGAGACTTAGGGCACTGAAATATCTGAATCAAAAAGTCCGGCAGTTGATTCGCAAGATAATTGGCAAAAGTTTTTCCATGAAGTCATTAAAATTGCTAACCACTTTCTGATTGTATATGGAAGTGGATTACATCGCAATGTACATTGGACATACTGACTGCGAACCTCAATTTTCATAAAAAGATTCAGGACATTAATCAAACTCTTAACATCAAACATCAGCCGGCCATCATGCACTAAAGACGCAAGGATTATCAAAAATAGGAAGCTAGCCCGCCCATCTCCCTTGAATTTGTAATATTGGTTCTTTATTTCTTTAAACCTGGAGGATTATAAATTGGTTACCAAAGACCTGAATAAAAGATTGAAACCAGAAAATGCTTTGAATATTTTATTTAGAACTAAAAACATGACATGTCTGTGAAGGACGCGCACATTTACCTGGGTTCCCACTAAAACAAGCGGTAGAATTTTCTACCAGAGGGCTTTACTATTTAGAAGTGTAATCAAATACTGTGTCCTTTCGGCCCTTGCTATGATGCAAGTACCCGCGAGGAAAGATTTGAAGTGGAGCTATTTATATTTCTTTTTTTTCGTTTATTCCATCTTGATTATCCGTCCGATCACTTTCCCTGGAGAACCAACCCTAACTAAAGTGGACTGCTTCGTATTCAGTCCAGCATTTGGACTAGATATGTATAAAGCGACAAATTTAGGCGCTTGATTCTGATCCACCTCTATTGAGGTGGCAAAACTTAAAAGGTTTTAGAAACCCTGAAGCGGATCTGAAAAGCCCGTTGAGGATTCCCTTTTTTTAAATTCAAGCGCTTTCAAGGAAAAGAAAAAAGTAAAAATTGATGGTTGGACGTGTGATTTTGATCAGACGCCACTGGCGAACTTAGTTATTGAAATGATTAACTGATTTTTTCTACAAACAACGTGTTCAGTTTGGAGCTAAGGCGTACGTTGAAGTATGATAGAAATTAAGCGATATATCCTCTGGATAAATATTATCTTTGTGTTTAAGTTACTGTTTAATTTAATTTTTACTCAACAAAAACTGTTAAAGGGTGTTGCAAAAGGGAGCACAGGAAATGGGAAAAATGAGTTTTAAAACCGCTGTCAGATTGATTCTAAAAATGAAAGGAATCAAACCGGAAGGATATAGTGCACCCACCGGTGAAGGTTTTTTTGCACCAGTCTTTCCAACCGCATGCATTAAAGCCTTTTAATTGCAAAGCGCGGCTGGTAATAGGGACGAAATAACTTTAATGACAAATACACGAGAGACTGAAATGGCTATACTTAATCCCTGGTACTCAGCTGGAGTTTGGTATGGTTGGCAGATTACAGTTTATAAAGCAGAAATCGTTATTTCAGTCTCCAATGTCCTCGTCGATTTCGTTTTACCTTGTGTCTTTATTGGTGGGACACCAGAAGAGGCTGAACGACTATTGGTCACGAGCATGTTCCATACCAAGATCGATGTGTACATTTTATTATGTTTTAATGCACAATATGTATATAAAAGCAGGCCACCTTAGTCAACAGTGAATGCATAGGGTGATAGTGCTTTTTAATCCAGTAAGGGGCGTACACGTCTTTGTTGCCTCACCCATTCTCGTCAGCAGTATGGCCTCACCCCGCGGATATTTTCCTCCCATGAGCGTCAGTGTTCTTCTACTTGAACTCCCTTACATTGCATCTACACTTGCATGGTTTCCGAACAATGGCCAAGAAGTTATTTTTACTGTCAGCTTCTTCTGCTTTAATTCCATGTACTGGCACATACATTTTGGCATTGCTAATGAGCCAAGGTGTAGTTCCGGAGAAATTTTTTTGTTATAAGTATGCAGTTCTCGGTCACTGTGACACCAACAGAGATGTTTGCTATCTTTCCCATAATAAACTGAAAGGACTTGAACTGAGATGCAAAATGAACACGTCATTCGCGTAAATATTCCGTGTCACAGATTATCACATTTCCAAACAATTGTGAACCTGCTGCCATCTAGAACACAATATCTTTGCGTTAACAATATATTTCATTTGTATAAACGAATTGTAGGAAAACTACCCAATATGGAACAATAAGACTGTATCAGCTGTTTTGTAGTGAATATGAAGCTAACCTACCTAATCAAACAGTACTTTAGCTTCTTTGGATGATTCATGTCGTAAACCGCTGAACCACGGCTGTCAATAAAATTATGTCAAGTCATCATTTTCGTGATATAATGTTGCATCCATATAACAGCGTGCAGGTTTTTTTCAACTACCGCGAGTAGGTTATTGGTGAAATGTTTTTTTTCTCGAAAAAATCCCCCTCCGCCGAATTTCCTCCCCATTTTAACCACCAAAACGGTGTTTCTTAACAAAAACAAGCCCATACTGCTTTCAGCGGAGGACTAAACGAGATGTAGGATATAAAGCTAGTTTAACCTATTTGAAACCATTCGTATCCGGAATACTTGAGTACTTGGCATTAAGTATGCTCTGGTGCTTCGTTTAACAAGTACACTTTACCTGCTGCCCCACGTTCTTTTATAACATAATTTAAAATGAAGTTTGCTATTACCCTCATTGTTCGTAATTGGCATGTGATGTTAACAGTACATGTAAATTTTATCATAGGTCTTGGTTTTTAGTGAAACAAATTTTTTTGCTTAACACCAACTTTGCCTTTGGTTTATCATTTAAATTATGTACTCGCGGGCAAGTTTATACCTTTATTTAAGAAGAGCTATTCATCACACTTTGAGTCAATGCTCAACTATGCAGGTTTATTCACAAACTCCAAGATAGGTCAAATTGCCGGGTGTTAATCATCTTCTACTTCTGGCTTTGTAATGCAGTTGCCGACAACTTTGACAGCCATAAAACCAGTAGGTGCCCTCATCCGGGCAATTTCATGTTTGTCACTTTCCTGAATACTTTACCCCTGAGGCCACCACAATCTTTGCGGCAGACGAGGGCATCAAGAAAGGCATCATTGCTGTTCTCCTCCTCCGCATATATCGTAAAGTGTATGGCCGGAACAACGTTGTTAAGACGTTCCTTGAATGTAAGCACCTGATTCCTTTTGATGAGGACGAAGGTGTCATCCACATTCCGCGTCCAGAATTTCGGTCTGTGTGTTGGAAGACCAGCGACTTCAGCCGTTGTAGGACAACCTCAGTTATGAGTCCCGAAATCGGTGGACCCATTGGTGTCCTCCTTACCTGCACGCAGATTGTTCGGCCCGTGACAGAACTTCAGGAGCTGGCATGTTCAGGTTGATTCTTTATCTCGTTGTATTTGCTTCGTAGGAGTAAGTTGACGGTATTGACCTTAAGCTAGTGAAGGATAGAAGTAAAAATGGATGTGACATCGAAGAAATCCATGATATCACTTGGCAGGAGACTAACCTCTTTAAGTCCCTCCAACAATTTTGTAAATGAGTAGACCGTGGTCTCCGAATCGGCGGTCAGGAATTTGAGTTGCCGAAACAGTCAGTTTGCCATTCCATACGATCGAGTGCCGTTCAGTGATACGATAGGTTAGATAGGAGCGCCATCCTTGTGCACGTTGGGGAGGCAATAGAAGCGGGCCAAGGCCCTTTATTGTGCTCTCGCCATGCGTCAAACAGACGGCGATATGCACCCGAGTTCTCTATTGCCAACATGGCCGAACTGGTTTCGCATGTCAGCCTTTTGATGGGATTGGTTTCACAAGGAACATAAAACTAACGATTCTCCAGTACGTTTTCACCTTCTGGATATACAGGTTACTCGGCAGAGTTTTGATGTCTAAGATAGTTTTTAAATAGGCCCTAAATGATCATATTCATTAAAAAACTAATTTCCGAAAGTCACGTTCTTGCTATATGCCTATAAACAAAGGTCTAATTTTGAAATATTTCATTAGCACAACGAAAAGACTATACATTTATTAAAACAAACTTGACAAAAATGACAATCTAACATAATCATCTGAATTTAAATAAAGATCTATAAATTATTATAATTTTACACGCTTTAATGCAAAGAAGACTTTTAAAGACGGGACATTTTTGTGCATATATAGAAAACGGCATGTTAACGAAATCACTTGATAATCATATTGATGTTTGGTGATGAAAGTTAGGTCTATTTTTGCGTTTTCTGAACTTAAGTCTACTGTAGAAAGGTGATGTTTCAAAACGAAACCATAATGCTTTTACATGTATTGTAATTTTAAAATTCCTCTAAGACTATTAATTATTATTTCGTCATTTTTGTTTATTTGATGATATCGGTCACCAGCATTTTCCATAACAAAGTACTCCAACTTAAATGTCGAAAAATCACCCTCTTGAAAACAGTTAATTATGTTGTACACATGCTCTGTTTTTTAAAGTGAAGTTCGAAACGCAACAACATTTATCGTCATGTGATACGAGAAATGAAAAGATATTCAAGAGTACTTGTTAACTCTGATTGTATCGTGCCTGAAGATATTGTCAGTCATCCGAGGTCATTTACATTTTTAACCTCTGTTTGAACTAGTTATTTATAAAAATGTCTGTCTAGCCGATTTTAAAGGATTTCAAAGCATACCTTTGCACATTTTTATAAAACAATATGCATGTTTGTTTGTCATAAGCAGATTAAAATAGAAAGCATAGAGTAATCATGAAAAAACTGCTCAGAACGCGCTCATTAACTTACAATTAATAATCTCAATCGGCAAGCTCACGTTAGAATGGCTGGTAGAACATTTAAACTTTGCACGGTCTATTTAACGTTATACTGAAGTTTGCGTTTTATCCAAAGATTGTAAAGTAAAAAACCCATTTATCTGCAAATGACATGGAGCGGGAAATTGCATTTTGCCACCTGTGTGACCTGATGTTTTCTTTCAAACGTCAATTTGTTTCCTATGACCTTTTTAAGGGGAGAACCTCAAAATAACCTTACACGTATTTGTCATAGTTCCAGAAAGTTGTTTCATGCCATGTGTTGCGCATTTATAGTTAATTCCTTTTAAACGTTCTTCCCATATTCTTGCGCTAGTTGCGCGATTGCTTTTGAAGCTGTTATGTTTTTCCTTAAATGATAAAACTCATATCAAAAGGCCGTTCATTTTTTTAGATTGAGGGCTACACGGACATTCATTTCGTTATTGAAATCACGCACTGTTGTTGTCCTTGTACGATATAATAAAGGGAGAGCCTCGACCAAAAAGGCTGTTTATTTTATACATCAAGTAAACCCTAACGATGTTTCACACTGCCATGAGGTAAGGTAATAGTATAGTTAACGAAAGAGCACTTGCTGGAAAGTCCTACTACCTGTCGCAAATTCGCAGAAGCTTAGGTGTCTACCGTTGTGGAGGTTTGAGTCGGTAACTAGATATAATAGTATAGCCCATATGTGTCCATGATGGTTATTAATTTATTTAAACTGTCAGTTATTGAAAACAAATGCTTGCAACATCGAAAAAAATAATGTAGAATGAATTGCTTCTTCCTTTAGAAACACAATAAGGCCCTTCCTAGGCGTAAAGTTTTTAAATTTCCGTTTACCGGTCATAAGCATTAAGAAAACCATTTTCGTTGCCTAAGCACAGATCTTAGGTACCCCGACCCAATAATGCTATATCCTGAAATGAAAGTTGGAATTTCGAAATGTGTTTTCAATTAGGACAAACAACTTAAGTAGGGTTGTGAAAGGGAAAATTGTGCAGCCTAATTCCAAAATATGTTAGCCACGTCAAGAGTTCGGCATTTGAATGTGTTTTTTTCCAGAGCGTCTGCAAAAAGCACTTATTTAAAAATGGCTCCGCATGAGATGTGCGGCGAGTGCACACGACAATTATAATTTTAAAACTGCTCGCACAAATCAATATGGCGTTGTACTTTTTTTCCAAAAGCTGTCGCAGTGGTTGCATATTTGGATTGGCTGACAACTTTTACACGCTTCTTTGGGGTTCCTATCCACGGCATGCCATTCCATTTGCCGAATAATGTACGAGTCATAGGAGGTAGTGGCCTCAAAAAGTATACACCATTTTTTAAATGGGTAGTAGACAACAATGCAGGTTTGATCCAGTGCACATATACGCCAAATTTCCAGTTCTTGTATTGCATTTTTGGGACATTTATTATCGGCTTTTTACTGAAAATGTCTCTTCGCGTAGGTAGGTTTTATCTGATGTCAATGTTTGACCACAGTGCTCTCAATTGCGGCCGCAACAGATAGCCCCGCAAATGGTCAATTTTGTGATTAAATAACCTTTCCTAACCTGATACCGCAATGTAGCCCGTGGTTTGTGCGTCATTTGGAATTGATGCTTCTTCAGGTTTCTTCCCATGCTTTCAATGGGTGCCTTAACGGAAAAGTTTAGTTACCTTTCCTTTTGTTTTAACGCCTGTCGTGTCAAGCATTCATGCAAAAACTCCCTAGGGTAATCATTCTTGGAAAGAAGTTTTAACCGGTAATTCACTTCGATTATTTAAAGTTCGGCGCTGGAATAGTGCGTTCTTTTTCGATTGATTAGGCTATAAACAGAAATGTGATTTTCAAAGACAGGGTGGTTGCTCTCGTAATGGAGGATAAAATCCACATACGCTGTCTTGCGGCAATTGGACTTTTGATCAGTATGTCACTGTAGGAGGAGAGTAACGAATGAGATTTTATTTACGATTTCCTTTTTTAAACGTGAATATGATTCTCGGCATCGCTGAGATAAACAGGTTGTGCAGTGTTTGCAGCTGGTCCATTGCAACGAAGACGAAGGTTTCAGGACTATAGAATACCTACACATCAAGAAAAATCAGTGGTAGAACCGTATCATAATATTTGCCTTTTCTCTTTAAGTTGCTCATGTGCCATTTCAATAGTTGTATTGTGTGCTTTGATGGGGTCGGGGGTTAAAGGTTTGTAGGTCGACCTATCTTCAATCAATGTCGGCATCTCTGTGTGACAGTCAGGTTTATTCAAGATGGCAGTCAAGCCTCCTTTATCCGCAAAAATAAATGAAAATGGGTTTGCCTGTTTTAGTGCTGTTTATCTTTTTATTTTTTCCTTTAATCATATTGAATGCGGGTTTCGGTTCGTTAGGGCGCGCACACTGTCCATTATGATTTCGAACCGTTCATCGCTGTTATACTTTTGCTACAAAATTTGTAATACAGTCTACATATATCGAATAGGCCACGTTTTGTGTCTTTCTTCTAAAGAGTTTTATTTTTCATTCAATGTAGAAATACGATTATGGTAATCAATAAAGCATAAGCAGGTAGAATAATTATAGTATTGGTTTAACAGTCATTCTGTTTTTGTAAAAGCAGTACTATCAATCTATAGGAACCATACATGAAATAAATAGCGCGGCATATTTCTTTGTATTTGCCCTTATGATTTTAATGTCTAGGCTGTTACTTGATATGTCAAATAAAGGACTACTTGTGCACGTCAAAAATAATGCTGACTTAAAGCTCTCAGACCCACGTGTTTTCGTTTTTTGGCCACAACAACAACATGCAAATTCGTGAAGGCGTAGATTCATTAGCGCCTGTGTTACGGATAGTACTATTGTGTTCAATAAAGAAAATGCGGACGCGCATGCATCTAGATTGCTTAAGAAATAAGCTACCGCAGAAATCTCATGATTGGGTTTGCCGCTTGGAACATGTTATTCCACTAACTGGATAGCATCGGACGTTATAATATATATCTCAATGTGGTAATAGTACCTAGTGGGACCGCCTGGATAGCACGCTAGGCGCGCTTCTCCGTATTTCGGTCTCATGATTTTAGGGGAGAGGACGGGTGGGGCATGTCAGAGAACAAATAAGATCGACCGATCAGCTGTACAACTCACACTTGGGAAAGGTGACCGCTTAAAATGCATGCATTTTATCATTTATTTAGGATGCCCTTACAAATGTTAATGCAGTATGTGCACTATCTCGTGAAATAGGTTGGAAAACGTACTGAAAGTCATTTTTCGGGAAGTCAGCACACGCGGCGTGCCCTCGAATTATCATAACAGTATAGTTAGAACTATAAGTAAAAACAAGTCAGAGTTTGGTTGGGAAATTACTATAAACTAGCATAGAAAAATGTAATTTTCACAAAAATCTGCAAACTCAAGAAATGGCAATATGAAAGTTTACTGGTTCAGTGTGAACTTAAAGTGTGTTTAAGGCATAGCCATGGAAAAGGATGGCAAGGTTATACAGAATAAGTACTAATACAAAATTTTCATAAACTAAATGTTTTCCAATAACACTTAAACTTGCACGAAATGTGTCAGAAATGGATGTAGTCACTTCAAGTACAGTTGTTTCCAAATTTAGATACTTCGGACACATTTCCGTTTTTAAT
>UYRU01051884.1:423-10437 GCA_900617775.1 Dibothriocephalus latus | reverse complement strand
GAGCCGTTGGTTCGGGCTTTGTCAACTGATAACCCGGATTGCACGTTAAGTCCAGTGTGTATTTTGTTGTTCGGGGTGACCGACTGGTAGACTGGGAGTCAGGTTGCAATGGCTCCTAAATGTAGCTTTTGGGACATTTTCACATAGCTGGGATCCTTACCACGTGGCGTCGCAGCCATCGGAGGGGGACGACCTGGCGCCCGATCCTGCTTCCGGTCTTCCTGACTATGCCTTTACATCGGACCAAGGTCGGCGATGGAGGAGAGTGTACGGTCGATGCTGCGCAAGTCTACTATCACTTAAAACCAAATCACGCACAAGTCGCTGTCCCTGCATCAACCTGTTTGGAGTATACGGTGGACAAAATTGAAATCGATGTTCGAACTGTCGGTTGCAATCAATCTGCTAGCTTTGGCTGAATACCTCAGTGCAACGTTTCCAGAGCCTAAATATTCATTATTTGATTTTCTGTGTACTTAAGGCTAGAAAAATCGGTCATGTTCCTTCTCATTTTGGTAGTATTTCCAAATAACCCGTGTGTTTTGAACGCTCTGCGATTACCTGTAAATTTAGACGAAAAAGTTCATTTTTACGTTTTTCTCAGTACGTAGCCAACGATCAGCAGATGTACTGGAAATAAACAAGGTGTCCCGATATGTAGCCGACAAGAAATAGCAAAAAATTTGTACAATTCTATATTTTTATCAGCAAAAGTCTCCTTCTGCAAGCGCTTTTGCTGTTCGTTTAATCTTGGAGTTTGACACATATATTAGAACTAGGTTTTAAACTACACGTCGAATTTCCTGGCTATATAAACCCTGTTATATTTAGTAAAAGTTTAAAACTAGACCGTTTGAAATTTTAAATAAAAGATATATTTTCCTACCCAACAAATGTTTCCTTACATAAACGCAAAGCTTTTTAAGCATGATTCGTTTAATGTCAATATCTCTGCCTCCCTTAACACAGTAATTTTGATTGTTCCAAGGATTTTGGATTACTCATGTCCATTGGACCTGTAATTCACACGTTTGATATTGATTATTAAACCCTAGTTGCGCTTCTTAAACTCTAAATGAAGAAAATAATTTAGAAAAACTGCACGTAAAAAGCGCAAAACGTAACTTAAATTATGAGAAAGTACCACTTATTTTAATTAACCTACTAAATTCGGATATATTTTTCTGAATAAGTAATAGCGGGATTACAAATTAATCATTTTTTACTATACTCAGGTTAGGTAAAACGCTCAGGAAATAAATTGCAATTCAAAAATTGTAAGTGTATCTGATTTTTTGAGCATGCTTTGTGTCAAATAATGGCTCTCTTTAATTTCATTCTAGCCCGCAGTGACCAAATTATGCATGAGTAAATGGCTGTGTGATTTCTTCGCAACCACTGAGTGGTACAAGTGGCCCATTTGGCAGAGCATATCTCTACGTCGATTCATCGAGGTCTTCAACAAAATGTACTGCCGTACGTTTGATCCAAATGCAGATTAAATTTAACTACAGCGTCTTGTTCCAGCTATGCCTTCATCTATATTTTTGTGTTCGATTTAAACCTATGTAGCCACGCGGTTTATCCGATGTTTGGGCCTGAATGAAAACACTTCATCGGTGATTTCCAGGAGTCGCGTTTGTTATATTTTAATCCAACAATCCTTCTGACGAATCTAATATGCGCGCAGGCATCTGAGTGTGCTTGTACGTAACTGCTTAAAATGCTGAAGTCATTAGCATTAAGTAAATGTTCCATGGATATTTATAACCTTTTGGTTTCAATCCATCTACGTAATCTGTTATTTGTTTGCATTATACAGGACTTCATGAAAAATATAATCATAAGTGCGCGTTGTGAGACAAGTGTCTGACGCGATCTCCAAAATGTGTCTTAGCTTTATGGTATCATAAAACACAAGGCGCCATAGAGATCTGAGAGTGATTAGTAGCACTTCAATGTAGGTCACCAAACAGCACGCGAAAGCCCCATTCTTTTGCAGTACAGGACAGACGGAACGGGACGATTAAAGGGGTCGGGCATATCATGAGAAGGAAAAAATAATTAAAATGTATAGCATAGGAAACAAAAAATCATAATTATTTAAATTACAACATAACCGAATATTTGCGCGCTATAATGAGAGTAAGCCAGTAGGGCGGTCGACTCTATGCCATCTCTATATAATCTCTATCCCAACTCTATATACAGGGTGTCCCAAAAAAATGTATGCACATTTTGAAAAAATGGTTAACTTGATGTTTATCATAATTTTATTATTTAACAAATTGAATAGTATTTAGAAGTGTCATTTTGTTATTTATCCCACTGCATTTTGACTATATTTTAAATAATTGAGAAAGAGAGAAGCCACTGAACATGAATGCGCCGAAATACGAATGGAATTGTTTTATAGTGTTTGCTATTCCATTGCTTTGCTTTCTCAGCAGCGTCTGGATTAAATGGACGTCAGTTTGATAACATGCAGTGAAAAAACAATAAAATGATACTCAGAAAATTGTTTTACATGTTTGAAATGATAAAATTACAATAAACACGAAGCTAAAACTTATGTTAACTGTGTATACCTTTTTTTGGGACACCCTGTATATTTGCTTATATAAATGAGCTGTTTGGTGACCTAAATTAAATTGATACTAAATAATACTACGTAATGGGCAGAAGAACAGTATATTTCCTGACTTGATTATTTTATAAGTGTATTGCCTCCATATGGCATAGTTTATTTAAAATTACGTTAACGAGTCTAGTCCAGTAAAAAATTGTGTCTGGCCTTAAGTACAAATGTGTTTTATCTAGAAGTCTCAGGATAGCTACTCATGTGACCAAACTGTGACAAACACAAAGGCCTACTTGGATTTTGAGCCAAAGGCAGAAGGTGCAAGGCTTGAATGTAGCAAACACTGTAGCCATTTGCGCTACGAGGCCCGAGATGGAAATCATGAGCTAAATCATATTTGGGTCCTTACGCGTCACACTTACTGCAATGGACGGAATCCACGAATTCTGATGGAAGAAGCCAACGACCAAAACAATGCCTGCTACTTACTCAATGCAGAATTATTCAGTTAAGAATGCAGCAAAAACTTACCAGGCTCAGTTAATTAATTGCTATTTTTCTTCTATTTGCAAAAATTGTGTGATTAGCTTGCAGAAAAGACGGGAACTTCATTAAGGATCGATACGCCGCAAGTAATTGCAAGACTTAAGGACATCCACAGCTCTAACTTACTTTGGCAGTCAACTTTGTGTTCTTGAATAGCCAAATGCTATAGGCTGCAGTTGGTTCTGCAAGTACTTTCACCTACATCCGAACAAATTTGCGATGTGTCACAGATTCAACCTCATGCAATATGCCGAAATTTGTAAAAAAATTCATTAAGACTCCCAAAAGCGGCATTAAGTGGTGCCGTAGGACTGACTGCCTTACAAGTACAACTTAAAAAAGTCGAATTTTGTAAATATGTTCCCGAAAATATATTTGGATATATAAGGGCTGTAAAAACCAAGGCGTAAAGTGCATGCTAATTAAGTAGACATTTATAAAGGATACAGTTTTATCAAGTGGCCAAGCTGAAATTCATTTAAAAGCCGGACTCCTGCCGTGCCTGAAATGGCATTAGGCTAGGCTGCATGATGATCAGTATTACAACCTTACCTTAGACAGTTTTCCGAGTGATTATCAATCATTAGCGAATTGGGACGGTTTTTATGTGTTTGGGACCGAACTGTTTATTCACATATATTTATTAGGAAAATTTCCGAAAGTAGTTTTCTTATACCCCATTGGTAAACACTAGGTCCTCCCCAGGTACTTTAGCAAGTTTAGTCAAACGTTGGTTGGTGTAGAAAGACCATGAATCTGACAGTTCACTGTAAATGTGTTCCGTGTTCCAGACTGCATGTTCTGTAAATTGCGGTTCAGGCAAAAACGATTCGCAGTGCTCATAAACGTTTGCCGCAAATGAAGACCATGGTGCATATTTTATAAGCAGTATCAATATGTAGACAAATACGATGTTTGAAGAACGCACATTTAAGGCCTTAAGAACGTCATAATTATAAACTGTTAGAAACCCGAAAGGTACCCCTTCTTTAAATATGCAAGCGGAAATATGAGCCATTTTTGGTAAATATGTATTGTGTAAGCCATTTCGGTTTAAAATACATACCACGGCCTGGTGTAGTTTAATATTTCATAGCTATGGGAATAAATTGTCCGTGTTTAACTCCTGCATTCACATAAGAATATGAATTTGTCATTCAGCTTCCTTTTTACTCATTGCTTGGCTTGTATTGTAAATCTCGTTCTCTATTTCGTTGCTATATACAAGCGCAAAAAAATAAAAATTGCAAAAATGTACGTATTTTAGGTTTTCTTGCACACATTAGGGCATGTTCTCTCGGTTAGGTTTCACTCTTGAGACCCTCGGTACCATCACTCCCCTTCTGCACGATTCTGGTTTTAGCGGTGGGTACGGTGGCTTAGGCAACCCATCGTTACCTAATTTTCTGGCAAATGAGTACATGAGAGATTACCCTCGGGCACGTTTTCTATAGAATATATGCTAAATTACTAAGTCATTGACAATCAATTATAGTACTTTAGAGGTCATTTTTCAATGTGATGTTGATAGGTGGTTGGAAAAAACTGCGTCTTAACAGCTGGAATCCTAATACTAATGGAATGTTTAGTGATATTTGCTTAAAAATAAGTAATTATGTTTCCGCCCTTTTTGTGTAAAGTATTCAATTCTTTTTGGATGGACGTTAAACGTTCTGACTATTTAATCTAGATTGCTCCTCAATGTATTCTATTAACTGTTTATCTGAGCATTTGTTGAAATTCACACTACGAAATATTTGCGAGGCAGGTATCAAAATGTATTCGCTCACACTCTATTAACATTATTTAATCCTAAACGACACACAGATGTTGGATTACAAGTACTATTCAATGCTTTGGAGGAGCTCAGGGTTAAAACAAATTTGACACACTAATAGCATTAGGCAAAGCTAACTAAACATCTCTACTGTGATATAACAAATTGTCACATTTTTGTACAGTTTAATTTTACAGAATAGGTAGGACTCACACCAACCCAAGGTCCGGCAGCTTGAGTTCAGGAGCGTCGGAATTAAAAGCATCTTTATTTAAGAAGGATAAGACGTGGTTGCCAATCAGCGACTTGCCAGCATAACGGATTTGGTCTGTGGGTGGCTCTCGCGGGGCTAACCCCAGTTGCCGTCAGCTCATGTATATTCAATTAGGATGACAGTTACTTTGTCTACTACATTGGCTTTCTTACATTGGCTTTACCATGTACTTGTGTTGTAAAAAAACTTGGAATTTGCATGCGCCATTGCGTGATTCGCGTAAGGGTAGCCATCCTAAAGTGCAAATGGGTAAAAAGTGGTGATACCTACACAAAATTAGTCTGAGACAGCATCGCTTTCTTTAGGTGTGAAAAGAACGTATTAAAGTTTCACGATCTTTTGGCAATCCAGTGGTGCCCTTAACTCAGAACCAACTGTCAGGCACAGTGAGACGGCCAGAAGTTCTTCGACTCTATTTCGTGCTTTTTCGAATGTCCTGAGCATAAAAGGAGAGAATTGTTTAGCTAAGAAACACAGGTTCCTATATTATGGAATCTATTGACAAAAAGCGCGTGAATTTAACCCAATGAGAATTCGAAATCGCTGCAGTGTTTGCTGCTTAAAATCTAGCTGACGAGAAGGTGAAAGCCGGTGCATAAATGAACTTGACTGTGCCCAGTACAATCCTCGTGCAAGGTCAGTTGCCAGATCCTCCGGCTGCTTTGAAAAGGAACCGGACCTGAAAGATCGCAACCAAAAGGGTTAACCTTAACAGCCCTAGCACACCTCTTTAGGCTCTCAGAGCCAACTCTTAAGGCCCCAAATGCAGTGACTGTCGTCCGGCCAACACTTCGGACCAAGCCGCCCTAACGGTCCGACAGTCCCCATTTGCGCATGTTTCAGACTATCCTACGATTACCTATGATCAAGGATTTTCGACAGAATCCGAAACGTCAGGAAAATGAAAGTGTTGTTCCAGTTTTAGAAACAAATCTATTCGCCTCTGCCACGATCAAGAATATACTCTATAAGTGATAGAAGGTAATTTGTTTGGACGTTATTTAATTGCGGCACAAGTATATGTGGGCACGTAAAAGGAGGGCTGCTTCTTTGAGAATCGCAGGTTGTATTGTGATGGAATCCCCTAACAGAGAGTGCGGGAATTTGACCTGTTGACACTTCGCTCCTTAAAGTTTCTACTCTTTAAGTACTAGCCGGTGGGAATGTGAAAACTGGTGCATACTTGAACCCAACTAAAGCCTTTATGCGGCACACTACGCGTGTGAGCTCATTTGCTAGTGCCCCGAGCTGTTCAGATAGAGTATTATGGTTTTTTTTAAATTTTGCTTCGCCTCTGTGATGCTCTAGAGCGTTTCTAATAAGTAATAATAATTACTCAGTTTTGACAATAGGTTCTTTCAGTATACCGAGAATATAGTTCGTAAACAGAAGTATACAGTAGCAGATACGCGTACACCGATCTGTTAGAGGACACACTCGGCCGTCCATGTTGCCATTAGAGCTCTCACTCGAGCTTCCACCGCGAGGTAGCTAGGATATAGGCAGAAGGACATTACCGACAAAGGGACACTAGGAAGGCCTTTTCTGGCTTATTTGCCATCGCCAGTTAGTGATACCCAACTCCAGTGTCGCCGCTGGAATTGCCTTCTGCCTGTATCCTAGCCGCCTCGCAATGGAGGCTCGAGTGAGAGCTCTAATGGCAACATGGACGGACGAAATACATTATTCCTCCCATCGAGCTGGCAGATCGCAGCGGCAAGGGATTTACCTATTAACCTAACCCCATTGCGATAAGATACCACTGGCAAGCTGTCCAAAAACTACCTATTTCGTTTAATGTTTTTACAAATATTATGTTGTGAACGTTTGGTATACAGATAGAATAGAATCTGAATTTATGGCCAAATGATTGCGAACAGTAAAATTGATAAAGTCTGTAATTGCATTTCAATGACGATATGAAGGTCGCACCATAAAGATCAATAAGGAAATTGAACGAAAGGAATGTTCTGTTAATATACCCAAAATGGTACGTTTATGGTTTCACCTTGCAATTTGTTTACATTGACTCGTCATAATCGGAGTTATATTTCAAATTTTTGAAATTTGCTGCTTTTCTATATAAGCTGGTGGTTATAAACAAAGTAACATTGAGTTTCATTATTCGTTTAAGCTTTAAATACGCTGAAGATGATTAATTATCATGTCAAAGGTTCGGTAGACGCATAAATATCCGTCTGCGGGCTATTTGCAGTCATCGGTAAATTTCAGCATTTTGCATGAGATAGGCTGTGCATTGTACTTTAACTTGAATGAAATCTATATACAGCAAACTACTCATATAAGCTTAGTTGCTACTAATTTAGGTTGTTCAGAAAAAGGGTGTGATATTGTTTTATTAATTATATTCGTCTCTCTTAAGACCAAGTACTAAGCTGATAAATGTTGATTAAGACAAAGAGCTCGGTCACCAGACCGACGAATAATAAATGTCACAAAATGTTTATTTGAACGTCGGAAACGAATATGCGAAAGATGGAGCATTTTGTGCAAAGGGCCTTAACCAACTTTGTAACACATAACGAATAATAAAAATGGGTTACGCCGGAGATCTCGTTTTATTCAAAGAGTACTATTTATCGATCAACAGCTAATCAGGCTCAGCTCATTCCTGTTCTGTTATCATTCTTCTCCTTTTGCCGTTATATAGCTTCGGAAGCTCAGAAAGTTTCAGTATGTGCACTCGGCCAAGTAGTGCCAAGTATCCAAACTTTCAGTAGAGAGAGATGTGATCGCTGGAATTAGAAGCTCATTGACCTGTAGTTTTGGACTTCCGCTTAAATCCGTCATCAGAGACAATACATGATGGCTCCGAACGAGAATCGAAAACGTCAAAAAAATAAGCCTTTGGTTCCAACGATCGAATTTCCTCCTTTCGGATTGATTCCTGAAAATCAGTCTTTTAATTTTTTCAGATATACGAAGTAGTCCAGTATGGCGAGCGTGCGTTTTCGATTATTCATCAGCAAGCAATCACTAGAATAAAAGGGAGCGTAGGGTGACAAAGGTATACGAATCCAATAAACAGTAATCAAATGGGACTAGGTACTCAAGGGATCAGAGGTCGGATTCTAGTCTAGGTGTATCAAAGGGCCACAGGTGGGGAGGAGGTCTGATAATTAGTTCATTTCGTCAGATCTTTGCTGCACTAAGACGCGATGGGAAGCTCGATAACGGATGCTGAGTTGGTTTTCAGCTATGGGAGACTAATTGCCTGCGTTTACGCCTTCTATGCGAATAACCTTCGATTAGGTAGTTGTACGGTGGATGCCTCTGCCGTCACAAGTAAATGTTGGTGCAGGAACTTGGAGTGTTTCGTCGACATTTCCTTAATGACTCGGAACGCTTGGTAGTCTTCTAGGCGATGACCACTGTCAACGAAGCTATCCAAAATCGCGCTATATATAGATTTTACCAGACCTCGGCTTAGCCAGGTAAAGTGGTGTTGTCACGTTCGCTTGGATAGATGCTTAGTTGTTCGACCTATATAACCTGCTTCACAGGAAAAAATAAATCTGTCAATAACTGAGGCGAGTGTTGCATCTCAGATGTGTCTTAAGGTAAAAGGTAAGGCACATCGGTCACCGGAATCATGGTTATATTCGTTTGAGCTTTCGAAATCTTACTGACGTCCAACGTCAGAAATAAAGCGTCAGTGAGAAAACAAGCAGCAGTTATAGGGGGGTATGCATGCCACCGCCAGATCGATATATCAACTGACCGAGTTCTCATCTGATGCCCAGGCTTCAAACTTAGGGGGTCTAGAACGGGGTTCTGTCATTACGTGCAAGGCGAAGAAGGAGATTTTCAACCCTCTAGGTCGATACTTAAATGGACCGTTTAGCTCTTCAATGACCTTACTTAGTTGAATAAGATATCACAAAGTCCTTTGATGTCGTTAACCTCTTCGAATCTAGTTACTTTTGCCTTGTTCAAAATTCTTATGTGAAAACAATGGCCAGTCTGTCGAAATATTACCTCATAAAATATTTCATTCCCTTAACACCTCTATCTATGACGGTCGACAATACTTCGAAAAAATGACAACCGCGTGAGACGCCAGCTGCTCCAGTCATAGTTCTCAGCCCCCCCTTCCTGCCTAAGCAAACGCAATGATTTGCTATTCCCATACTGCGTACTGAGATATAGCCTGAGGAAGAGAATCGGTCACGTGAGAAGGGCCGGGCCCAGCAACAACCCTGACGACAGCGAGCACAATTATCCAGACCAAATTTGACACGGACAAGGAAATCGCGGCAATTAATGAAGTGTAAAGCTATCACTGCACCAATTAAGACCTCAAGCGGTGGCTACAGGAGCTGATAATTATAGTACACACGTGGAGGGCCGCTACGATCTATAAATACCGTGCAACCGGTGCATGTTTCACCCCTATCTGCGCATGGCTCAGACTATGCTAGCATTACCTATGATTAAGGATTCACGATGGAATCCGAAACGTCAGGAAAATAAAACTCTAGTTCGAGTGTTCGCATTTTTTTCGTCTGAACTGCTTGCTAGAACTCGCATATTCACTTCTATTGTTCCATACACCTTGAATACCTGATTGGCATATGCCCAGTATAATTACTCCTTCTGCGGTTACTGTTTCTTATTTCTGAAGATGGATTCCTGTAAGTTTGGAAGCTCAGGGCAATAAACAACCTGATCCGGTACTCGAAGGGTCTTTCATCCTCATCAAAGCAGACAGTCGGTTTTGGGAAAGAGGCAGTCGAGGACCAGCAGCAACAGTGCTAACAGGGGTGCGGTCGACTGATGTCTGGCAGGCCTAAAGCCTATAAAATATCGCAAAAC
>UYRU01051833.1:433-10460 GCA_900617775.1 Dibothriocephalus latus | reverse complement strand
TATATATATATATATGTATACATTTACGGAATGGACGCTCCAGGTGAGGGAACTCAAGGTAGCCTTTTTCTTCGACAACAGATAAATTATACATGCATCTCCAGTAAGTGCATAGGCGAATATCATGTAGCGATTGATTTACTGAGCCAACTACGAAAAAAAATAAAGTCATAAGCAGCTATCAGCGAAGTACCGCAAAAAAGTACATTTTCGACATAAAACTTATCACAAAAAATCTTTTAGTGAATCAGCGTAGGCTTCCGTACCTCGTGTAAGTTTTATTGGGCGATGGATTTTTAAGATTAAGCGAGTGAACAACTGGACTCTGTAGAAAGCCCAACGTCATAAACGCTGTACTTTCGTTAAAATTTCCCCAGCAGTAGACTTGCTCCAATGGTTTTTGGCAACACGCCCTGCAGTACCCACCATTTCTGTCAATTGACTAAGGACACTGAAAAACAAAAATTATCTTCTAAAATGTTACGTGCACGCTATTGCTTAGGGGAACTCACTGTTGGCTATTGATTTTATTGAAGAAAAATCCTTTTGGTCATGATGGTATTTTTTTTAGCAATATTCCATCTGTTGGCCGGCGGCCAGCCTTTCAGTATATAACTCTCTCAAATCTTTAACGAATGAGAAGTCTCCATTCAGCAGTTTGGACAAGGTTATCTCTGCGTGGTACCGCAATATTTAGAGCAGAGCAGAAAACTATAAGCTTTCTTCTGAATGATTGCACATGATTTCGAAAACCGGCTTTCGACAATGTCGGGCACTTAATGGGCCGCTTTACCGCAGGCTCACATTACCTCAGGAGATTTACCGCGGGAATTATTTGAAAGAGTGCTCAAGTGTTCCATCGTTTTATTTACCCCGGCGTCGACTTGCAACTGCAGGACACGCTTCTGCCAGTTTATAGAGGGGAGCTTTTTTTTAATTTTTCACTAGTGGTTAGAATGATTCAAATAATCTTTCATGCCCCCTTCCGTTTGAACTTCTCATCACACATTTTATTTGTTGCTCGGTGTATTTGAACCTTTTACTGATTTGTTGCAGAGTATTTGTGAATTTAAACATACTTCGTGATTTATGTCACCTACTTCATTTAGTTTTGCAAACCAACGTGATTCCAACTTCAGGCTTGAGAAATGTGAAGCTTAAACTTGGATCCAGTTTAGCATTGAACCACAAGCATTGAAATTTGATTAACCTTGTGCTTTAGCCGGCTTCTCAATAAAGAACGCTCTTTTGTCATTTCCATCGTCCTACGGCCAATTTTCTGATTTTACGAATTAGACTAACCACCTGTCACACAAAAATAATAACTTTAATTAAAATCTTCATACGCTTTAGTGGCGCTGTTTACTGGCAATGGTTCTGCGTTAAGGAGTCTCGCGCTGACTCTAAAATCTTAACACAAAAAGCATGCAAATGTTTCAGAATTTATTGGAGTCGAAATATTTCGCGACCGTTCGTCAGCTGCTATCTGCTGGTACATAGCATTAAGCACGAATGAGAAAATACAGTAATTTGCATTCGTACAGAAATAATCGATGCAAAAACAGCCAGTATATGATAGGCTAATCAATAGAGCTAGCAACATAAAACTCCCTGTGAGCAGCAAAAAAGGATATAAAAATTTAAAACAAAAAATAACGGTGGGAATACGCAAATCCAGAAGCCGGATGTTACCTCGGCAAACTAAGGTTAACCACGTGCTCAAAATGTTTGCATAGGTCGGGTTTCACCCACTGTATACTGGTCGGCTTCAGGTAGTGCAATGTACGAGTTTTTCTCGTCAGAACAACAAAATTTATCTTTTTAACAGTTTTGGTATGCTGTGCTTTGAGCATTTCCATCTGCAGATTTAAGCACCTCAATAGAAGGGTGTGGTTATTCTATTTATGGATGTTTCTGATCAAATATCTTATTTTTTCAGTGCTATCATATCTGCCGATTTGGAAACGACACTCCTATTTCACTCAGCACATTTTCAGTCGCAGAAGAAAGACTTTGACATTGCAGCCCAGCTAGTTCTGTATTTGGCTGAATGGCCAGCTGAATCTCGATAAACATGCCGGCAACGGTACAGTATGGGACGCACTACGGAAACCAAGCCCACAGAATTCTACAATACGAGACCGACGATTAAACGAATTAAATTTCAGCTTTATTTTTTTATGTTATTTAATTATTTAATCAAATAAGTTTAATTAGTTTAATTTCTCATATTATATTTTAGTTTTTATTTATCTTTCAACTATCACACGTCTTGGCGTTGCTATTTATTAGGATTCTATAATAATTTTATCTACTTTTTCCTGTTTTTGTTCTATATATTTCTTTTATTTTCTCTTCTGAGTTCCTATAATGTCTCATCTGTATAACTTCTATAACCATCGGTCCCCCGTTAGAGAATTTTGAGGGTTTTGCCTTCTGTATTGAGCCCTAGGCTTAAACGTTATCAAAATTTCCAGTTTTCTGGTGTGGATCGAAGTCAGGCCTGCAGATTATGCCAAAAAATACGGAAATGGTTATCGCAATTTGAAGTAAATCAGGAGTTTTAAAATTTCAATAACTAAATACTAATAGGAAGGTTCGGGCAACATTGAATAAGTCATTCCGACCGAGTTGTTGAACAAGCTGTAGCCTCAGTGGAATTAATACCTGCGTCATCAAGGAGAGCTTTCAGTACAGTCAACTTTCTGACCGACGGAGCTGTCATATCCCATTGGGAGTCGTGAATTTGATCACATGTCTATCCCGTCCAGCCCAAAGCAACGTATGGAATACGCCAAATCTGACGCAGTAAGCTGACTGAACATGTACGTTACACCACGCAGTTAAGCCAGAACCAGAATCCTCTTTAACTCACGGCCTCCGATGGGGCTTCATAGTTTAGATTCCATATAGGATGCTGAGTATTTCAAAATAAAACCTGAATATCCCAAAAACTTGCCATTATCAAAAGGCAACAGCCTCGTGCTGCTGTTATGTGAAACACTTAGATCTAATTAGGTTTAAACTAGAAAATCGGCTTCCCAAGAAGTGTAATTTGGTAGAAGTACTATGGGAAACCGTGGTTTATTTGACTTGATGTACACTAAATTCAGGGAAGCATGGAAGAGACGACAGCCTACTCAAACTAGACGAAACAAAAGCCAGCCACCACCGACTGCACAGTTAAATGCTATCGACAATTGTTCCCGACCGACGGCATAATTACATGCGGGTAAAAACTACGTTCTTCCTCACCGACCGCATAAGCACATTCGGGTGATGATTATGAACTAGTACCCTGACACACTATATATGCTTCTGTTAACCATCATTTTGGATTAACTGTTTCGTTCAATTCCCATCCATTTGATGACGACCTGGTGAGCCAGTGTCGAAATTTCACCCAATAAACCACCGTTTCCCAAAGTAATTCGTCTACCCAACAATTAGGTTCATTTGCGTGGCTATTTTAAGAGTTTTTATTTAAAAAAATCCGCCTAACTGACCAAGACCGCTTCAAAAAAAATGATCTGTTATCCCACGTGGAACACGTAATCTAATCAAAGCCTCATATAAACCGAACATTTTATCATTCATGGAATACTTTATCTAAATTAACGGCCTCCAAAAACAGACTTTTGTTGATATTTTTGGTAAACCAATTCAGAATTTTTCTATAAACAGACTGTGCAGATAAACTATGG
This sequence comes from Dibothriocephalus latus, assembly GCA_900617775.1. Classification (NCBI taxonomy): domain Eukaryota; kingdom Metazoa; phylum Platyhelminthes; class Cestoda; order Diphyllobothriidea; family Diphyllobothriidae; genus Dibothriocephalus; species Dibothriocephalus latus. Next base: position 6,756 of record UYRU01051833.1, on the reverse strand, counting down.
CATACGTGGAATTTAACCTGGACATCAGCCTTATTTGTGGAAAGCTTTACAAAACTCTAATCAGAGGCCGAGAGAATTCCTGTAACCATGAGTTCGTTCTTACATTGCACCTTTTGATATTTTGCTTCAAGCAATACTATGGTTTCTAGGAGTTTTCGTAAACATTTAACCTTTATGAGTTATTCTGGCGTCAGTTTTTGTTTAAACCCATTAAAAAGCTTGCGTTAGGTTAAATTGTTAAATTTACTCTTGAAACACCAGACTTTTAATCTGATAACAGAAAATGCATTGGCCAATTTTCTTATCCTGTTAGAAGATCAAAATCTTTAAAATAGGCCCTCCTTACCAATTCGAAAACAAGTAGATACTTACGAGGGCTGGCAGCCTCGAGACACACTTTGAAAAAAAAATCATCTAACAAAATAAGGCAGGCGACGGACTCCCCTCGACGACCATTGAAAGTCAGCATCAGACCGGTGGCTCGAGAGTCGTTAATAAAAATATGTGTCCTGGGAATACTGCCTGTTGCCGTCGAAGCAGTGACCTCTGGGAACAACAACTTTTCATTCAAGTTTTGTGACCAGTCCTCAGATCCAGCCTAAGAGCCATCAAGAGATGGACAAAACAAACAATTCAACGGTAGTAGTCAGGCAGATGTGCCAAAATGCTGCGAGACTGACTGCCGTAAGTCAGCCTCTTCAGATTGATTAGGAGAGCTTTATTTTTCTTGGGAGTGTTCTTTCGATATAGGGAATACATTCGCATTACCTCGTAAAAGAATAAGTACTGGCCGTATGCGTGTGAGAAACCCCCCACTACCACCACCACCGGCAGGTGCCCTTCTGTTGATTTCAGGGAAGGTTTTTAACCCGTATTTTTTGTGAGCTTTAATCAAAACATAATGACTGAGGGACAGAGACAGGTCGTAACTGGCATTCACACATTCGACCTTCCAAACTGCTGGCTAAGTGAAATATCCCTCTGGCTGCAGACCGTCAAATTCCACTTTGCTCTGCGGCAAATCACGTTGGGGTTCATCAATGTAGGATATGAAACAGTCGATCCAAGAACCTGAGATATGAGTATCCCAGTTGTTACCAACTTTTACATTAGACTTTGAACAAGTATGTGCTTTTATTTGAAACGACTTTGTTCTTATTTACTGGTTCGTTGCAATTGGGTCACTACTATCTCAGGTTCTTGGATAGACTTTTTCGCAAGCTACAGGGTAAAAAATTTTTTGGCCTGTCCAGATCATTAACTTTTGTCCTGTAGTGGCTTGAGAGGACATAAAAAACGTTTCAAACATATTAGAAGAAGTGAAAGGCAAAGTAGTAGTAACTAACTAGAAGTAACTAAAATACTCCAAACTGCGGCGAAAGGTAAACGGAAAAAAGACGTGAAACAAGGATATATATTGATACCAACTCATGGCATCCGAAGGCTCTTCCTCGGCGGTAGCCGGAAAGTCGACTTGTAACAAAAAAGGGTTGACCAAAGTTGCTCGCTAAGTTCAGTCGTCTGGTCCAGTGGAAGTTGTAATAACGGCAACGTTCGAGCATAAACCTCAATCGGTGAGTGCCAATCCAACAAGGTAAATATTCCCGATGGCAACCAGCAAGATACCGAACCCGTGGTTCAATAAGTTAGAGGATCGAAGTTCTACCCAACAGGTGACGGATTGGAGACTAGAGTTGTGTACGCCTGGGATTGAATATAACTGCCAGATATGGCCATTTCAGCCTCCCTTACCTCTGTTAATATTCGCTCTCGACCCTGGGGTTTATTCTGCCTTTGCTTAGTCAACCATAACCCTGAATAGCAGCTGTGACTGGAAGCATAAACTTGCGCTCAACTATTGAAATGAATGTTTAGCGGGGGCTCTAATATGTATGTACATCCAGCGAGCAAACTCAAACCGAAATTCACCGTAATACAGGACTAGTGGTGAAATGGGGTGTACTAGGTTGCCCAAAAGGTGACAGCAGACCAAGCCCTCTGGGATCTTAAGGCTAAAAGCAGCAGTTTAACCCAGAAAGTTGTTTAAATACCTAAAAAGCCTAATAAAGTGGGCGCGCAAGTTGAAAAGGAGGAATAAAAGAGCTTAAAACATGGAAGCCAAAGGTAATCGCTAGGGACTGATAGGCAACAGATTTATGAAAGCAGACTCTAAATGCTCCAAACCAAAGGCTAAAGCTTGACCCTAAGCACATATCGCCGGGGAATAAAGAAGGTAAAACCCTAGCATCTGCGATGTTCAGGCACCGGTTCCTAGGGATGACATTCACATGCGCCTGATCCTGGGTCCCATGAAGCACTAGCGGCCACCACACAGTATTTTTGAGCCCTAAACCAAAACTCTTTGCCCAAACCCTTAACCACAACCACCAGTTCAAGCCCTAATCTAAAGCCTTGGTTTCAAGCTGCATCCGTAGCATTAAAGTGCTAACCCTAAACCCTCATCGTAACTGCATTATATAATATGTGTGAATTTTCCCGAATATTAGGTTTAGAACTAAGCGAAGGATTAGGATTAAGTTAAGGATTAAGTTGGAGTTTAGGGTAAGGGCCATGATTATGTTGAAAGCTAAGCTTAGGGCTCGAGTTAAATATGGTGTTTAGGTTTGAGATTGAGGTTAACACTAAGATTACAATTCAGTTTTCATCGGGCTTTCCAATTTGAGCCGCCATTTTTCCCTCTCTCGAATCGCATGTACGTACATATTCTTATATACACGTCGGTTGACCTACTTCGCCCACTTGAAACCGATTTGTATCCTCTTTGTTTATTTAATATACAATGAGGTCATGAGGGTACAAGGTGAGAACGCTAGCACTGTTTTGAAAGAAATCCGATTTGGTCTGTATTCGACGACTCTAACTAGGACATTTATCCATGATGTCGAAAATTGCAGTAATTTGTGATTATGAATAAATTTTGATACCCCGGTGTTGTGGGCTTTGTTGCCTAATTTTATCCTTTTAGAACGGAGTACGTTTTTGCTGAACATTTTGGAATGATATTTTCAAAATAACGCGTATCACTCTCTCTCTCTCTCTCTCTCATGTTCGGGATAAAACATGGAAAGATTTGTTCTTCCTAAAGTTTATATTAAGGCCAACAGTTTTAAGTCAACGTGCGTTCATGTTCCCGCACCCTGTTTAAGCGGCCATACAAGTTCTCATCGTTATGTATACCTAACCATAACTTGCCCACCTAATAAAAATAAGAACACATTCGGACTTATATATTATATCTTAACCAATACTTAATACTACCGGGCACGGTGACGGAATAATTTGTGTCATGTATAAAATTGTAAATGCTGTCATTAAAAGATCCGCTCGCTTATGTGAAACCCTTGTCGGTATTTTCTGTCAAAATTTGTATATAAATACTAAACTTTGCTCTAGCTATTCCTACTTGCATCCTGCCACATCAAAATAAAGCGACCAAACAGTAACCACTAACATTATTGGCACCCTTCTCCTGACGCCTGACCTCAGGGTTGTAGTAAATTTGCGTCCCCTCACATGGCAACCAAAATTCTCCATTGTGTTTCGATTCAAAAACTCACTTAAGTAGATTTGTTTTATTAATTATTCTGCAGTCACGTCAAGATACCGCCTTTTGATCAAGTTAATTTCTAGCCGCCTGCATAAACTACACTCTGTTACATTTGTTACGTTAGTGGTAATTTATCATTCCTCTTTTCTGAAGGTCTCATAAATTGAAGTAGATGTTATATAAAGCGCACCAAAATATTTCGTTTGGTCTGTCCATTTGATAGCCGCTCACGTCATGTTCAAATTTCATTCTCAAAGAAAGGTAATGTTTCAGTTTAAAAAACTTTATAATTCTAAAATTTGTTAAGACTTAATTGTTCACTCACTGACAAAGCATCGCATGTCTCCATTTACTAATGTCTTTCTTAGACTATAACATGTTTACACATCTTGCCCATTTATTGCAAATTTTTCGAGCACAACTGAAATACTTTTTAGGACGGATAGATAACCAGTCGTCAAATATAAAGGTGAACGAAGGTATAATGTATTACAACATGAGTACAAGAAAAAAAGGTTTATTTTTTTTCACAAGATATGTTTGATTTTATATGGTCATTACACATAAATGGAAAAAATGCATATTAATTAGGTAGCCATTTTAACAAAACGTATTTTTTCCTAGGGGGTCGTGTACATAACTTGCTCGCAAGCCGGCACCCGGAATTTCAAAAGACTATCCCTGGATTTGAGTGCACAACTAGTGAGAACTGCTATCATATTTATCTCACCTTTTGCCGATGAGGAGATATTAAACAAATTTGAATGACATTTAGGAGATTGCACTTGTTCTTTTGAGAAAAGCCCCCATATTGTTCAGGTATTTCAAAAACCTATTAGTCTCCTCCTTTTCATTATGTTTGCTATTTGAATCTTTTTCACTTTTCACTACTATTTTTACTATACAAACCTAAAGAGGAATAATCGGAGCATCATATTTGCCAAAATTGAGTATGTTAAGTAGGTGGTAGTCATAAACCGCAGGAGGTCTTTTTTCATTATTTCCTTACGAATGAACTGCGTTGCAAAAACAAAAAGCACTTATTAAACAACGCCATTCAGCTTTTTTTTGAAGTTTCTGGTTAAGGACCTTTCTCAGTTGCTGATTGCTGTGCGGCTGCCTGAACTCGTTATAATTCGTTGACCCAGTGGGTCTTCCCCAAGACTAGAAGAGAATTTTTAATTCAGTAAATCTTCCGGAATCATGCACTCGTTAACTTCTGTCTCGCTGTCTGCTTCGTTCCACGCCGTTTCCGCTGCTTAGTTGAAATGCAAGCCTGTCCTAATATAAAAATTTTGGTTTTTTTGTGAAACTCAGAAATGACAATTAATGAAGGCAAAAGTATGCTATTAGCAGAGCAGAATCAGATGCACAAAAAGTCCTATGTAGAGCTGTCTCGACAAGGGAGAATGTTCATCACACAGATTACGACAACTTTTGCCGATCGTGATCACTGTTCATAAGGCTCGCATAATCATATGTCAACTGTAATTAATCTAGTCTGACAGACCGCAAAATAGCATTTGTCTCGGGCAGATTGGAGAGATTAGCCCGGCTTTTACCTTATAAGAGATTACACAGAATCTTACAAAGTATCCGATTACGTGGAATAGGTTTTTTTTTATATATAAGGCAGTTCTTAGACAGGTTAGACAGGCCGAATTCATTCCATACCCCCGAAGCAAGCCTCGGTTTCCAGACAGGCTCGTCGAATGATTGTTCTTTCGTCTTAGTCAGCGAATAGAACTCACAACTGTCTAAGTGTTTTCTTTTACTAGACCAGACATTATATACACATGCAATACGCCATTAACGTCTGTAAAATTCATGATTGTGAAGAAGTAGCTAATGCACTATCTTAGGGAAGGTCCGTAGAGTCCTGTTGCTTCAATAACGGGAAATCCTCAGGATCTTTTGCGTAAGTATCACCTTTTAGAAGGCTTCTATGCTGAGAGTACTACAAGGAAGTTAATTGATGCAGAGTAGTTGACCTGTGTTATGCATAGCCATGGTCGATAGGAATTGTCGTGCATTTGGTTCCATTGTTTCATCCTCAAATTGCCATTTAGTAAGGAATACTTCACGTTTATTCCAGTTTATTTAGGGAACAATAGTAGAATTTTGTCGAAATTGCAGGGTGCCGGATATTACACAGATATTTCTTATGCTAGTTAGTAGGCTAGAAACAAACCTTTTTTTTGCACTGTGCTGTGAGCGAACACCAATATACACAGGAACCGGATAAATAAATCTTACGTTGATGAGAATCACAAGAAGGTAAATTTGAGGAATCACGCTGTCTTTTTTCAGAAACAAGGAACAACTTCCGTTTTAACAATAAGTGTTTTTCAATGCCTAATTTTTTGTGGTTATCATAAAACGCGGTAAGTAAATGTTGATCCTATTTTGTTTTACCGCAATTCATATTTGATCTTGTACAAGTACATACGAAACAATCTTGTAATATCTAAAGCATATGACAGGATACTTGTTTGTACAATATGGGTTCCGGTTGTGTAATCTGGAACTGTGTCAGAGAAATATCAATTTTCGTAAAATCTTAATATACATTCGACCACTCTTTTTTGCATTCGCGATCTTGGCACAAGGTGGACAACAAGAACATAAATTGTATTAGCATAAATCTTCCAAATATCAGATCCAAAAGGGCAACGTAAGCCTGAAATACCGATCTACCTTCTATCAGCAAGGTGCATATTGTAGTTAATAAAAAACCACCAGAGTCATTTTCCGC
>UYRU01051736.1:472-10514 GCA_900617775.1 Dibothriocephalus latus | reverse complement strand
GTTTGCCAACACGACTTTTCAATCGTAAAAGAAATGGGAATTTTTGCTGAACAACCTACTTACTTGATTTAGGTAGGTGTGTTTTGTCGCCTTAGGCTTGTTGTCGATGTTAGATTGAGCACGAAGGTTAGGGAAAGGGCTTCTTTTAATTAGTGTCAACTCGATCTACTACATTCGGTCTTACCCAATCTTACCTACATCGAAAATCTCGCAGTGGGTTTTATTCTTCTCTACATAGTAACGTTATAAAGAGGAGATCTTACATCTCATAAGTGTGAAGATCAAAATTTGAGTTGACGATTTAACACATATTTGAGTTTGTATATTTTGTTAATTGGGGCGAATTGAGGCGCCAAATGCTGCGTGCTACAAAAGACTTCAGTTTAGATCACAATCCTGGTGGCAAATAGAAACAGAATTGGGCCAAATCAGAGGTTCGTTGATATCTACGGAATTTTCTACGCTACTGAACGCCGCGGACTAAAACTCATTTTTTGTCGGTGTTGTTCTATAAACGAACATTAATAAAGGCTAGAAACTTTTTTTTAATTCTTTTACTATGCCAAAGATATTGATCATAATTGACTGTAAACGAAACGTCACGGAATGTCATGAGTTTTCTCTGTAGCGCCGTAAACGAATACCTGCTTTCTAAGACGTAACATTTTAAAGAAGTTTTTTTTGATTAGCCTTAAGCATAGTTTCCTAAATTTCTCGAAAAGGAGTTGACATGTTAGGGCGATTCTAAAACAATGACCCAAACAGACAGCTGCACAAGAAGTTATGGCTTAAAGACTCAGTATTTAGGTAAACCCTTTTAAGAAAATGAAAGGCGTGGGTACTTAACAACCTTATGTCTTGGACAGCATAAAGTTCAGCAAGGTGATCGGTCAAAGCAACCAAATTTTTGTCCCATACGCTCAACGCCACGCAAGTTGTCTGACCGGAAAACGCTCGCGGATCGAAATGTTATAGGACAACGAAGGATCCAATAGACAATTCGGTGGGTTATTACCACCTACTGATTTGATTTAGGTAGACGTGTTTTTATTGGTTTAGCCCTGCAGGTATGAAATAACAGATCATTATGCTCGCACTCCTAGCATAGTAACAGCAATCCTAAGAGTGGTATCCTAGCCTTTTTAGTTTAAATTGGTGGCAAATATGATGAAAATGGGGAAACAATTCTTTAAATTTCTCAAATAGGACAACTTTATTGTATGTAAGGATGCACTCGCCAAGGCCGGCCTCATTCGCTTGCGAGTCACAAAAAAATGTGGACAAACACAGAGCAGGCAAGAAGACGAGGGAAAAGCTCGAGGAATGAAAGAAAAGGAGGCGTACGTCTGTGCACAGAGTTAACGTGCCTAAGCAGCTTTGCCCTTTCTTTGAAAGAATAGCTACAAACATCACAGGGGAAATTTCGAATTTCTGAAACAAAAGAAAACAAAGCAAGAGATTCAATATATCACAAGCAGAGTTCAGTTGATCATAGGCTTCTTTTAAGTTCGATGATAAGGAATATCGCTAGTCTACAAGTGACATGATACACGACTGGTATTTTAATTAATACGAACTGAAAGTTTCCTGAGAACGTGTCAGCGACATGGACTAGTCAGATCTGACGAGAGATCGACAGCCACGGTGCGAGCTCTCATGGCAGCTCTGGCAGACGCCTTTTTTGCGATGACAAATCGTTGGGATTGGAGGCATCCGCAATGCTAGGAAAAAATTTGGAAGGGCTCGGGGTTAGGTAAAATTGTAAGGATTCCTTATGGAGTCTTCGAAAGGACCCAATGTATTAAAATCACTTACTTACATATTTTAGGTAGGTTGAATTACCCACGATATTCAGTTTTCTGGACGCCGGCCGTCAACCCTGTAGGCATTGGATGATGGCATTGAATTACATAGGGGTCCTCCGAAGGTCACCACACACAATAACCGCTTAAGTCACTATATTAAGCAAAATGGCTTTTCAAATTAACAACGTGAATGATAGCTTTTTTTTCTAGTTGGGGTTAGTGGTTCTACTAGAAAATGTAGCTCAATGACCTATGCCAAAGTTAGGGCATACTCCCCCGCCATAAACGCGCTCGCCGTTGGTCCGGCTGGGGGTTAGCGATGATATTAAAGCGTACTTCAGTGTGCCCGCCCGACGTCTGAGTACAGTCCCCAACTTATCCTGGCATCTTTCTTATTTTACAGGACTATTGCGATCTAAGTTGTTCCCTGACATGCCCCCCCTCCCGTCCTCTCCCCTAAAATCAGGTTTCCGTGAGAAATGGGCAGGCTACGCAGGCTCCCCAGGCGGCCCCAAAGAGGCTTGTTCCGAAGCGTTTACTCACGGGCACGCATAAATTGCCGAGAGGATTAAAACGTGGAGCAGTGAAACAAGATCACTGTGAAGGCATAACGGGCAAGAAAAACTGAGACAGGGGCAGGCTAAGCGGGCTCCCCAGGCAGCCCGAAAAAGAAATGTTCCGAAGTGTTTACCCACGGGCACGCATAAATTGCCGAGAGAAATATACCTTAGAGCAGTCTTGTGAGCAGTGAAGCGAGATCACTGTGAAGGCATAGCGGGCAAGAAAAACTGCCCGGAGGAAGCAAAAGAGACATAACAGTGAAGGTAGGAGAGGAAAGACGCACGCTTATGGACGCAATCGATGTGATCTTTCAGGTTTGCCTTCCTGGAAAAGTCTTTGGCACAAAACTCGCACGTCCACATTTCTGAAAAACACATGAGAGAAATAGTGCACATTGCTCAAAAGAAATCCCGCGGATGATTGTCACCAACTTTTTATTTATTCAGTAAGTTGACCGATAGAAAATTGAAGGTCTAAGCCTAAACATTTTATGTTTCAGAATGGGCTCATCTATGAGATAGCTGACGGCTAAAGCCTACGGAAATCGGCGCATAGACCGCATGGGTCTTTAAGAATTCGAAAAGCGCAAATTATACATAACAAGACTCCTGGTTCCTCCACCGAGATGCAACCCTGGAACGCACAACAAGAAAGCCACGGCCTTGTCGACGGAGGTAAGAACGTGCTGCTATCACCTGTATTCGTTTCAGTCGATTATCGACTAGTTTAAGAGAAAATCGTAAAAATCGGCAGTCCCGTAAGGCACAAACATTTTCAAACAATCCACAAAGGAACGTGCATGTTTCGAACAACATCGAAGCAAGCGAGACTCGCGCCCGCATTTGAACGATCTATGGAGAAGATCACTATCCAGACAAAGGTTCTGCATATATTGCCTATAGAATGAAGGAATGGCGAGCAATGGTACAAGAGCGCAAACTGTGCCTTCGTTTTCTGAAAGCCAATCATATCGCCAGGAACTGCAGGACACCTCATGGCTGTAAAGTCGAAGGGATTGGCAAAGAACATAACACTTTACTGCAGCGAGACGATAACGAACTAAATAATCCGTCAGCTGTTCCCATTCATCATTTAGTCGGACCTGTAGAGGCTCTGGAGTTAGCCCTCGCAGTTGTTCCCATGAATACCCGATAATAGCAACACACGACGCGGACGTTAGTCCTCTTGGACAATGACTCCGACTCAACGCTGATACATGACAGTCTCGTTTCTGCTCTTGGAAGGAGGGGTAAAGGTAAGGACAAACCTGAATAACGAAACGGAATTTCAGATAATGGAAGTAGATTTCGACACAGAATTCAAAAGCCGAACGACTTCTATTCATCTCAGACAGGTTATTCGGGAAAACGTTCGCAGATCGAAATCTTAGAGGACAACGGAGGATCAAATAGGCAATTAGGTGGTTTATTACCACCTACTTATTTAAGTTAGGTAGGTGTATTGTAATTGCTTTAGTCTTGCGGTCGGTGTGGAGGTAAGCATGAAGGCTACAGAAAGAGTTTAGGCTTTAATTCGTACGAACTTGACCTACCGCAAGCCTTCTCACCCAATCTTGCAATCCCCAAAAGTTTCGCAGTGAGTTTTATCTGTTTTTTAGAAACAGCATAACATGAAAACTGCATTTGCTATCTCAGAAAGCACACTCGGATCGCTGAGCCGGATAAATTGTGGATTTTTTTATGCAGGATAGGCCAAACAAGCGTGACTAGGCTTTTAGCTAGTTAAATGCTCTCGGTATGTTATATTACTCAGAAGTTCTACACTGCTGACTGCCTCTTGTCAGCTAATTAATGTTACTTGATTATTATGCAGTAACTGGAGAATGGCAATTCAAATAATAAAACCAACATTTGGAGCGACTTGATCAGACTTTGTTTCGAAGGAGTTACTTCAAGTTCGCGCATTAACTTCTGAAATATAAAAACTGGCGTATCTGTCAGATAGCCCGCCGGGAACTTTGACGTACCCACTGAAGAGTCGGCCACTTAACTAGTATCTGTGCTCAAAGAGGCAATAAGGTGAGTTCCAGGGAGCAGTTGAGGAGAAGCAGACAGGTCACTGCAACGAGCATGTTATCGGCCTGACCTTTAGAACTAACACGGAAGCCCAACTTTTATCATAATGGGTGACAGACAAGGAGTACAAAGCATACGTTGTTAAAAGGGCATGAAAGTCACTGGAACGACGAAACGTCACGAGCTCACTTTCATTTCCGTTAACTAGTGTTATACCGATTGAACGTGAGAGAAGATAAATAGCCAAAGAGTGAAAATTATCGCGAACGAAACAAGATATGCATTGAAATAAATATGCTGAGTTCAAAAGAAGCTTACTTTTGTGGACCCCATCAATATGTTTGGTCATGTCTCCCTTCCGAAAAAATGCCTCACCACAGATCTCACAAGTGAAGTTGCGTACCTCTATAAATAGAAGAAAAAACAGAAAAGAACTTGGCTGAAGCGAAATACCAATTTTACCGCCCACCCTCTCCTAAAAATTAATAACGTCTTTAGTTAAAGGCAAAGGCACGTGTCCGACCCCGGCTTAGCCACAGCCAGTGCTTGCGTAGCCAAAATCTGAACAGAACAAATCGCGCAGGATATGCATACAGTTACAGACGATGGTATCTCGTAGGCATCATGTTTGTTCCGTACGCCGAAAGTCACACAAAAGGTATGTCCGTGGAAAGCTCCCGTACCGATATTTTACTCATCAGCGATACAAATAGAGGACGGCGTGTCGAATATGCAATTTGACAGTTTGTTATCACATAATGTCTACTTATTTTAATTTAGGTAGCTGTGTCTTATTCCGCTTAGGCTTGCGGTTAGATTTAAGTTAAACATGAGTAAAGGGCTAAAGTTTGAATTAGTGCTAAGTTGACTTACTGCAGCCCGTCTCACCTAACCTGGCCTACTCTCAAAGTCTCGCAATTCTCAAAGGAAAAATTTAAAAAGGCATGATCCTAAACATGTTTTATTCTTCCCTAATAAAAAAGACAGGAAGGCATTGAAACTGCAGTTCATACACCAGAAATCACACGGGATCGCTGCCAGTTTGATAATTACTCAGCATCCCTACATCACTGACTGTTGGCAACTAGGTGTAGCCTAGGAACAACACTTCTAACAGTGGCATCCTAGCCCTAGTAGTTTAAAGTTCAGGAGACAACCAGGGAAAGCAATCATATGCTCCGGGCTTGAAACACCTACTCTACTGGAAATAACAAAATCCAGGCCCCACTCCTATGTGACATCGAGGGAACACGGGCCGAAACCTGACTCCAGTGTCATTTCTGACCAAATATTAGCGTCAGTAACAGTATTAGCACTTCACTCACTGAGATCCACCGCTAGAAGCAGACAAATTTGAATTCATCTTGGTGATGCTGCTACCGAACAAGGACGACATTGGCTCCCGAATGGATGCTGCTCGCAACGTTTTCTCAATCATCCGAATGTTGTACCTATCGATCCGACGTGATATTTATATTGCCACGAAGCGTCGCGTGTACCACAAATCTGTTTGGTCAGTCCTCCTCTATGGCTGTGAATGCTGGCTTTTGCGCGTGGAAGATAAGCGAAGACTGGAGTTGTTTGATAACCGCTGCCTGAGGACCATCCTTCGAGTGCTTGTAGGCCGCGGGGCCCAAAACAATCACATGCAACTGTCGCTGATTATGACCAACTGCCAACCAACTGCCTGCTCCAACAATCGTGTCTTTCTCGTCTTATGAAGCAGCTTCGCTATTGCTATAGTAAATGATTTCGGTATTGTCCTGAATAAAGACTCAGAACGGGCCTTGCCTCCCCCTGCCTGTTACTCCTGGGGACATAGTATTGGGGAATCCATTAATGAGCCGAACCTCTTACAGGTGCCACATAAAGCAGTAAAAGATAAGTGAAAACTGAGCATCTGGCCATTAAGCTGCACTAAAAGAGGCAAAAGGTGAGGTCCAGGGAGTATTCAAGAACAAGCATATGCGGTCGCTAGAATGAGCACGTTATCAGACTGAAGTTTCGAATTCCCCCTCACGCAGGTCATCAGAGACAGACGTAGAAAAGGGTAATAAGGACACAAGGAAGTTAGTACTTGTGGGCCGCGGGGGTCAGACAACCACATACAACTGTCTCTTATGATGGCTTTGAGTGAGAATTCAAAATGTCCAACCAATCAACTGTCCGTCCCAGCAATCGCGTCTTTTTTCGTCTTCTGAAGTATTTTTTTCTATTGTCATAGCAAATGATTTCGGTATTAAGATACTTTTAGCTATATATTTGCAGCTGGTGGATACTACGCACTTACGCCAAAGCAGCTGATTAATTTATGTTCACCTATCCATATCAGCCTGCGGAGCGAACCCAAAGAGGTTTGTTCCGAAGCGTTTAACTCACCGGTTCGCATAAATTGCCGAGAGAAATATACCTTAGAGCAGTCTTATGAGCAATGAAGCGAAGTCACTGTGAAGGCATAGGGAGCAAGAAAAACTGCCCGGAGGAAGCAAAAGAGACATAACAGTGAAGGTAGGAGAGGAAGGACGTACTCTTATGGACACAATCAACGTGCTCTTTCAAGTGCGTCTTCCTGGAAAAGTCTTTGGCACAAATCTCGCAGGTCCACCTTTGTATTTCTGAAAAACAGATGAGAGAAATAGGGCACATTGCTCAAAAGAAATCCCGCGGATGATTGTCACCAACATTTTATAATATTCAGTAAGTTGACCGATGGAAAAGTTGACGGCCTAAGCCTAAATATTTTATGCTCATTGATTGGGTAGGTGACGGCTAAAACCTAAGGAAATCGGCGTATAGACCGCATGAATCTTTAATAATTCGAAAAACGCATGTTACACATAACAGGATTCGTTGTTTCTCGACCGAGATGCAACCCTGGAATGCACAACAAGAAGGACACGGCCATGTCGACGGGAGCAAGAACGGCCTAGTTGATCCGGTAAATACGATTATTATGCCTTAGTAGACGCGAACAGGAATTAGGGGAGCCAAATCAGACACCTCTGGCAGGGTCAAAAATCAGCTATCGAAGATAAATAGCGCTAAAGCGGGAGGGGGCTTACGGAAAGCCGAACGAGGACGCAGTTCGCGCATCTACGTGCGCTTGCGCAAACGGTACTCAGAGACAAGCGATCGACGGTTATGAGAAGTTGATACAAGGATGCGGACACAATAGACCGAAGGACTGTCTGGAAAGGCACAATTCAGCATCGAGAGCAGGACACGACGACTCTCCCATATATTTACTGCCCTTATTAATGGATGGAACTAAGCCTATGAATTTTTCTTTAAACGGATAGGTGGCAAGTTGGGCAGAGATAGTATTATCCGCGTTTCGAAGACAAAACATAACACCAACACTGCGTTTCTGGCCAAATAAACCATGATAGCCATTTAGGGAAATATGCATAAAATTCGTAGCGCGGGCAATCAGCACATTAGCAGATGACGTGGGAAACAGTCATCCAGCAACTAGAAAAGGGGCGCGTACTTTTATGGACTTCTTTGACATGTCGGTTCAGCTGCCAGGTATTCGGAAAGACCTTGCCACAGGACTCACAGGTATACTCGCAAGGGGCTGCAAGGCAAAAAGACATGAAATGACAAAAGACTGGACTGCTCTTTTTGTTTGCTTACACGTTCGCAGAAAATGATAAAGTGATTTACAGAGATACCACCACGACACTTTTAGGTACCAAATGAGTTGTCTTGGCGGTCAGTAGGACATTTGAAATGCAAGTACCAGATTTTAGAATAATCAGAAACACTTAAGTGACGAAGAGGATACCTTATTATTTATCATACTGGCAGCTCAGGTAGACAGACGCTCGTGCTTCGCGATCCTGTGCCAATGGATGAAGCGTCTGCGAGAGATTCGGTTCATCGGTGGGTCTCCTAACGTCCACCACGTGGTTTCTGATTCATCTGATTCTGGTTTCCTGATTCATCCTGCCTTGCTTAATTTCCCAGGAAATTAATGCTCGAATTTGGAATAAATTCTTCAGAGCAAAACTTCTTAAGCTTGAATCGAAAACTGATATATCTAAACTGGAATCCATCAGGCATTGCCGAAACACGCGAAGAGCAGCGATTGAAATGTCCAGGTCTGTTGAAACGGATCGTCATGCGTGGCAAAGTAATATCCGGGGCATCATCGAGGACGGCAAGATCAATCATGATCACAGCCCTAACAAGTAATAGTAGTATTATGATTTAAACGAATAAATGGCGGCCTGGGCAGACTTGGTACTTTCTGCGCTCCGAAGACAAGATTGACACCACGTTTTTTGTCAAAAAAAACAACGACAGGCACTTCGGGAAATATGCAGAAAAGGCCTAACGCAGGTAGTCAACACATTAGCAGATGATCTGGGAAACAGTCATGAGTGAAAAGGGAGAGGGCGAGTACGTTTGTGGATACGGCTGATATGGCGTTTCAGCAGCTCGATCTTCATAAATGCTATGCCACAGAACTGACAGGTATACTCGCGTGGGGCTGCTAAACAAAAAGAAACATTAAATTCCAAAACTGCTCTTTTTGTGCTTCCTTACATATTCGGAAAAAAGTTAGTTACAGAAATACCAGTAAGACAATTTTAGGTACCAAATGGGTTGGCTTGTTGGACAGAAGGATATTTTGCAATGCACGTACCGGATTCGGAAACAATCAAAAATAGTCAAGTGACGAAGAGGATACCTAATTATTAATCACACTGGCAGCACAGACACTCGTGTTTCGCGATCTTGTGTCGCTGCATGAAGCATCTGCGAGGGATTCGGTTCATCAGTGGGTCCCCCAGCGTTCATCATATGGTTTCTGGTATGGTAACTCCAGTTTATTTTCCGAGGAAATAAACGCGCGAACTGAGTGAATCCTTCGGAGCAAGGCTTTTTCATCTCGATCCGAAGGCTGATATATTTGAATTGAAGTTCATCAGCGATTAGCGAACCACGCGTATCTGAAGTATTAGCCAGTGCCTATGCCGTCGGTGTGATAAACAAGTACATAGTGTCTACTACTATATATGGGAGCGGAACAGCTATGATTAAGCCCTTTTGCGGACTCATCAACGGTCAGAGGGCATATTCACTCATTTGCCTAGTTCCTGGATACCTGGCGCGTTCAAAAGTGACGGAAACCAGTTCTGCGTAAAACTCAACAATACAACCGGCGCCCGAAGAATCACAAGTCAACCGCGTTTTAACTAATCTCAGAACTGTGGCTTGAGCACTGAGGCTGAATCCGCAGATAACCAATGCAGACGAGAATAGCAGGTCCAAAACTCAATGCAATGCGTCAGAGTGATGAGAAAGCGTTTTAGCTGAGAAACACAATGAACTGATATACTGCCTCTATCCCGACTTGATTACTTGAAAGAGCTACCGTTGAGTTCCAACCTAACCATTATCCAGGTCGACAGTTAAGATAGGACCATAGCTAGCGGGTTGGTGAGATTAAAGGTCAGTATCACCCGGAAGAAGATCGCTGTTGCGGACAAACATATTCGACGTAGGTGAATCTCCGGTCCCTAAACGGTTGTGTCGCTTGAAACAGCAAGGGTGCACTCGAACATTTGTCTGGCGTCTGGGTAACTGCAAAGGAAACGCCAGTGAGGAACTAAACCGTCCTCTCTAAGTTCC
>UYRU01051730.1:507-10517 GCA_900617775.1 Dibothriocephalus latus | reverse complement strand
CGGTGTTGGCGTAGGATGACGCGGTGGCCTGTCCGTTCCTCAAGTGGCGACTTGCTTTAGCCAAACTGAGTCTCAGCACTGAATATGGATAGAGCAAATCATTGCACTTGTTGCTGGATTGAGGGCGTGTGAGCCATGAATCAAGTAATTCTCGGCTCACCCGATTGTCACCTTTTGCGAGAATTTTGGCCTCATCAAATTTGAATGTGTTGCTGGATCTCGTCGAATGACCCGCATCTTGAGAATTGGCATCAGTTCGCCGCACTGTTGCCGCGCAATAGTTTACTTGTTGTAACGGTGGCCAAAGCTGCGTTATCGCCCTCTACGCCACACCTTGTGTGAGCCCCCAAAGGAGGAACACGACAAGAAGTAGACTAAAGCAGAAGTCTTCGAGAAACATATTACAGCATAATATAAAGCAAGCGAACGCGTATTTCCAAGGTTGGATCAATTAGATGATGGTCACAAGAAAGGCATGACTTAATTGGCGGGGTGTGTCATAATAGTTGGCGTGTTAGTCTACCGCTTGGCAGGAGCTGGGCGCAGGTGCACCACATAAGGCACTTAGTGTGTGGGCAGACCGGTTGTCTGGCTTGTGTTAGTGTCCTGCGCCGGCCGCGCTATGCGCGTTATCACATGCACTCTGCGTGGGTGGACCGGCGGTCTCGCGTGGGAACGCCTCGTTAGGGAGGCGTGCGCTTTGGGTTACGCTGGACCCTAACATTACTGACCATTTATACAGAGTTTGCGGAGAGAAAATGACCGCGAAAGTCCTCTAAACATCTGTTTCCTACATATTGACGTGTTTTTTTTCAACGCTATCTAGATAACAATCATTCGAAGAAACGACTATCGTTCCCTCTCCAATATGCCCTTGGCACGGTCCGTTGCAGTTGGGGGTACTTGGATCGCAGACGAATACCATCCGACACTCAACACGTCGACTTATTTGCTGGCTTTTGTCGTCTCTCAGTTCAGTAGTCTTTCAGGTCGGGATTCTAAAGATCGCAATGTAAGTTCATAACATTGGCGTATCTTTCCAAAGCTTAGTTAATAGAGTTCTTTTGGACGGTCCTCGTCTTTTGTAACCATGAATCTTAAAGTCCTACATTTTCTTTCCTGTAGTTCACAATCTGGGCCAGACCAGATCTGATTGGAGCCGCCGACTATGCATTGAAGACGGGCAAAACCATCATCAACTTCTTTGAAGAATACTTCGAACTTGATTACCCACTAAACAAGACCGGTGAGTTAAGGCAAATATCTCTTCTGAAAATATTAATAATTTATCTTTATAGTAAATTCAAGAGGTGTTAAAATCAATCTTCATTTGTGAGAATTTATCATACTCTACGTGAATGCACCAGGTAAACTTAAAATTTTAGAATAAAATTAATCGCCTCATAACTTATAATTAATACACTAATGGGTAATTTTATAGAATATTTTGTCAATAGATGCCATTTCCGAACTTTGTATGCATTTGACAGTTTCGCAGGACGAAAATGTCAAGTGGAAATTTGTGGTATATTACGCAGAACAGCTGCAAAAAATAGCGTTCATATATACACTGAACTTGAACGGCCGGTCTTCTGCCGGACAGTTTATATTAGATGTTAATAGTTTTACAAAAACAAACAAGAGATATATCATTTGGAAATTTTGATAAAACCATCGAACTATATTCAAAATGGAAATAAACCTCCTTTGTGTATTTCAACAGAAATATTCCTTACACATGTCTCCATGAAATTAGCATTTGCTGGCTTGATGCCAGAGGTTTTTAAGGAGGAAGGATCCAGTCCACTTATAATTTATTATAACCTAATCCATATAATTGCAAGGTTTCTTTTAAAGTCTCTCTATACTTAGATGTACTTGTCCTAAGTGATCGGCAGAGTTTTGCTCACAAATGGCTTTTAAGTTCACGATCTTTCAAAAGAATACTTTGTTCAAGACTGTGGATAATGTTTAGAGGTAGAGAGAAGCCATCTTCCAGTAGGTCATCTGGGTTGTTGTGGAGTATTTTTGAGTAGATGATATGAACTTCTCGAATGGTAGTGTGACGTCGTTTTTCCAGTTATTGTGGGGTTACCTGTACACCTTAAATGTTATCCTATGTGGAAAGTATTTCTTTGCTTCGAGGGTTGGACTAATTAGCGTGGAGGCACAAGTCAGTTTTATTTCACAAAGGAACGTTTAAAAAACCTCTGGCAATTGAATCGTTAAAGAGAATTTCCACAGTTCAAAAGAAACTTCTGGTTGGCAACTATTCATTTAAAGAATGACTTAAATATTATTAAGTCAAAAATACTCAAAATTAGCACTCCACACCACTAATTAATTCTTATAATTTGGGGGAATTTAATACTTCGTCTGGTCTATGTTGTATATAACTATGCTGTATTTGCAAAGTAGGAGGGATATCCCATTGAATATCACGGGAGGAGTATAGGCTAAATAGCCATCAACGGATCTACTGGAGCAGAAATTTTTCGAGTTGCATCTTTAAGACATCTAGTTCAGCTTTTTGTGCTTTAAAAAGTATGCATTTTATATTTCCCGGAATAAAGCTTGATGTGTATGTTTAATAGACCCAGGTTGGCACAAGTTTTATAAATTTGATTTTTCATCATGTAAAGTTTCAGTTTTCTGTCAAAGGTAATTTGAACAAAAACACATTTTCCTAGTTTCTGGTCCTGCAGACCTGCTTTATGTTAGCAGTTTACTTTTCCCTTGGGAAATATAAAACAAGCATCGACTGCAAAATGTACCATTAAAAGTTACTTTCGGCAGGGTTTATGAGTTGTTTATTGCCACTACGCAAAAATGAATATAGAGCAAGTTGGTTTGTCTAGAATATCGAAACAAAATACGAACTGTCATTATTCAAAGTGATTAATGAGTCCACTCTTGACGCAATTCGAAATAAATAATTCGACGGTACCGTAAAGTACTTGTGATCATCGCAGAATTAAGTGGTTCCCAGGGTCAGGTTGGGTTTAGCGCATAGCAAATCGACTGACCATTCCATCTGTATCCGTCTATACACAGGCTGTCTTCACACAATGCAAATCCTAAAATTCTAGTATGGGAAGGTTGGTTTTGTGAGAAATGAACGTCAACTAGCTGGGGGTCTTCGCGATGCGAAGTCAAACGCTTTGTTTTCTGACTTCGAAAGTCATCCTGGCAAGTGCTTAGCCGTCCTGACTACCATCTGCCTTTGTATGTTCCCCAATGTGCGTGTACATTAAGAGAGAGAGATGTGCTTTATTTTTAAAATATCATTCCAAGATTTTCAGCAAAAACGTCCTCCTTCCACCATGAATAAAAAAGGTACAGAAACTGCACAACAGCGCGGAATCAGGAGTAAGGCGTAGTAGCCAATTGACTACACCGTGGAGAAATGGATTTGAATGTGCAGCAAAACGAGTGCCAAATGATTCTTTCTTCAAACTGGCGCTAGTGTCGTGCGCTGATGGCCTCGTTGTCGTAGTTCAAATAAACAGTGAGGGATAAGAATCGGTTCCTAATGGGTTAACTGGCCATTCTTTAACAGCTTTCGATGTGGCAGGAAGGAGAACACGTATCTGACTTATTGTAAAATAGTGTTGAAGAAATGCCGCTAGTAAAATAGTCTACCAAGCCGATATTCACGTAGGATGTATTGCTATCATTTTCCTATCTTAAACCAAGTAAATTGCGCATGTGACTTGCATAAGGTACATCGGGTTATGTCTGTCAACGTATACCTTGTTTGGTTCCCGCCAGAAACTGGATCGTACTAATGCTTTTTTATTTCGTTTTTCTTATCTCCCTCTTACAGATATGCTAGCTGTTCCGCATTTTGCTGCGGGTGCTATGGAGAACTGGGGTTTGCTAATTTATCGGGAGGCAACTTTGATTTGGGATCCGGTTGTTGGCACCGAAGGCGCTCGCCAGAAAGTCGCTACTGTAATTTCCCACGAAATCGCCCATCAGGTATTCAAACTAGTGCGCTGTTTTGTGTCTGAAATATTAAAAATGAAAGGTATTTTGGGAACCTTCAATTAAGGGCATTAACAAAGTGACAGGGTTTACAGAGATATTTCCAATTGCCACTGAATGGATCCTACAATTTAAGGATGTTTCATTTTATACGAAAGTCAATGGCGGAAGTTTTACTGCAATCATTGCACGAGACTTGCATTCTAGCCGAACTTTCGCAGAAGGACATCATAAAATAATCATGCAGGTAGTACAAAACCCTTCGTACCAAATACTATCAGATGACTTCATGAATGGATGCCAACAAGCTACCATAACTTTGTAAACGCAGTTTTGGCATTTTTAAAACGCATGACGGAAGGAGAGAGTAAGTAGCAGCTGTTTTTCCTTGATAAAATCATCAAGCGAAATCCTAAGGGTAAGATTGTGACTAAAGTTTACAGGAGGACAACCGAAAACATACGTCATCTTAGCTTTCACAGCAACCATCCGTCTGCTTACGAACGAAGCTGTGGGTGGACGTTTTGATCAGTCAATCTGGGGGACTTGAGTCGTTGATAATTGATTAAATTGTACCCCCTATACTGCAGCCCGTTTATATCGTGTTGCCATTATCTCTGACGGTGTATTCCCGCACGAATTTGGAAGCTCGGCATAATGAAGAAATTATTCCGATGCTCGATTAGTATGCTTTACTTATCAGATAATTTCATAATTTCTCGCAAGTCAAATCCAGTGCCACCGGTGGTCATCATGAATGTTTGGTAAAAGTACCTAGTTTTGCTAGTACCAGGAGTATATTCTGAGCAGAAGACAATTGAAAACTTTTACTTTTTAACTGTATCAACAGTAATTAAACAATATGAGTCGATTACGTAGCATTGAAAAAATAATAATATGCTGAAAGGCAGGGTAAATGGATTTTTAAAATGACAGCGCTAGTAGCCATCGTGCACAAGTGAGAAAGGCACCTCGAATTTACATTTCTTAGAATTCCTAACCTACCCACATTATTTGTCAGATATTCCTTCAGCAGATTTCCATTTGTGTCGGTTGATGCAACATGGTGTTCTTCAGATGCACATTAGCTCATGTTATGTAGTGAGGAATTTATTCAATCAAGAGATGGCTTCAAGGAATCAACTATGCTTATACTGCGAGATTCATTTGTTACTCCGGTGCTGGCAAAAGCTAATGACAAAAAGTCCCTTAAAGGCCATTTGTATGCGTTCTTTTTAGTCGACGTTGCTTGCTTTCACAAAACAAAAAAATTAATTTCCATTTCCAAAAATTAAAGGAACAATTAATCAACTGTGCTGGCAACAGAGTATTATCTAAGACTACACGACTCAAACTTGAAACATATGGTCCTACTTTACATGTAATTTACACAAAGTAAAATGCTATTGAGTAAAAATATTTATCTAAGCTATTTTGCTTGATTTTTAGTGGTTCGGTAATCTAGTGACCTTAAATTGGTGGGATGACTTATGGCTAAATGAAGGCTTCGCGACGTTCGTGGAATATATCGGTGTGGCCCATGCACAACCTGAATGGCATATGGTATGTTATTATTTATATAACTTATTTTTCCAGCAATCTATGCGCATTTTCCCATGTTATATTTGAAAAGGGGTAGACGCCAAAAACACTAAGCTTGGGTTGAACGAACGTTTTCGATTAATTCATCATCAGTCGTGTATAATAATATAAAGGGGAAAGTGTTAGCAAAAGTTTAAGCAACCAATCAACAGTAATTCTGCCTGCCTAAACAAAGGCGAGGTCAAGTCAATATCTGGTGCGATTTTGGCTCACTTGGTTGACAGCGGTCACCGGGTAGACGTAAACCAAGCGTTTCGAGTCTTGTATAAAGTGCCAGCGAAACCCTCTAAGTTCTTGCGTCAACGGATACTTGCGACGGCAGAAGCCGTCACCATACGACTCACAAACCCGCTCTTATGTGCGTAGAAGGCATTCCTAGTGGCCCTACGGCTCCCGTGGCCGAGAACAAACTCAACATCCGTCCGCACACCTTCTATCATGCCGCGAGACGATGAGGAGACAGTGACAACTGATGTCAAGATACCGCGAAGCGACGAGATGACCAGTTGATATGACCTAATTGTAGGACACTTCCCTCCTCCCCCTGCCCTCCTTTGATCTCTTAACAATTCCCCCTTCCCCCTCCTTAATTACCGTTGATTGGTCGCTTAAACTCTTGCTAACTCTACCCCATTTATGTTATTGTACACGACTGATGATGAATTAATCGAAAACGTTCGTTCGCCTATCTTGACTTCTTGAATGCTTAAATGGGTATCATCGCTGAAAACTAAGTTTGAATAAAACCAATCCTTTTGCACAGTCTTCCCTTTTCAACTGTAACATGACTTACGGACGTGTCAGCAACATCTAAATATATCATAAAGCACCTTAAAGTATATCAGTGGTTTGCAAAAGATTTTGTTTGAATTATATAACCAAAAACACAAGGGAGACTGGAATGACCATTCTGGCTTATAAGCCATCAGCAGCCAACCAAAACCAATGCCAGAACTTCCTGCAACCGCTGCGGCTAGAACCCCTGCCCTCTTGGTTGGACTCCAGTGCCCTAATCCTTGAGCCAGTCGCTTTTCTCTCGTCAGCTGCGATCATGTACATTAGCAATGATAGAGGGGCAGTTACGGAGCATTTTACTCCTGCTTGTCCTTGGGGTTCAATCTAGAGCCCAAACAGTGGCTGCACTGCAGCTAGTCATAAGGGTAGAATAAAATTATTGACAGAGGAAAGGGAGATCAGAACGAATATTTCTGGCTTATCGGCCATCATCAGGCAGCCATAGTCAATCGCAGGATTTGCAACACGTCATACTCAAACCAGTGACTTGTCGGTTTTAGGTAAAAACGCTCTTAGCATCGAGCCAGAGGTAACTCGTCATCTGGGTTGCGATCAGGTACACCATCAAGCTACTAAGACATTTGAATAACTGAAATTTTCAGTAGTTTAACCAGCACTTCTCAAAAGTGTTTGTGTAAAAAATTGCTGAGGGAACATATAAAGTTACTCGTGATCGGGGTTGTCCGAGAAGGAAAAATGAGAAAGTTATTTCTTTCTTGCGTTTTCCACCATCAAGTAGCTATATCCAAAGACCCCACCTTACATCCAGAATTCAATTCTGTCTCTGTTGATATAAATCATTGTGGTTGGAGTAACTACTGATGCTGCCAATAGACGCAGAATTCGGAAGCATAAAAATAATACTTATTCTTTGACGTTACCGTTAATCAGTGTGCCCCAGTTCTGTATTACTAGATACTGGTGCAATTGTCTCAAAAGTAAGTCATGTTCTAGGAATCTAGGTTGAAATCAGAGGCCCCTGTCGAAAATGATTATGTGGCAGCAATAAGTGATGTGTAAGAAGACTACTAAACCCTCAATGGCTATTTAGCCTAAAAATTCTAGACTCTTCTAGCTCTCCAATATGTGACAGTTTCTAAACACGGTAAACACGGAACTGCAAGTGAAAGTGAAACCGGACATATGCATTTGGCGGTTTGAAGATAAAAACAAATTATCAACAAAGACCTGGGAGACTGAAAAGACCGGTTCTGGCTTATTAATTGTCATCAGCCAGTCATACCCAACGGCAGGTATTGTGATACCTGACGCTTGAACTGGCGACCTGCTGATTAGAAGTTTAATGCTTTAAGCTTTGAGACAGGGACTCGTTCTCACGTTAGCTTTGCTCTAGTGAATTAACAGTGATATTAAGGCCTTCTCCAATCGCATTGCTAGTAAACTCGTGCCGTTCGAAAAATTCTCGAATGACTGGAAAGGAGTATTATTTGCCTTTTTCCACTGGAAACAACCATCGCTTTTGGCTTACTTGATATAATCACTTAGCCTTTCTGGTTTTCCTACGATGGGACCTACAGCGGTGAGAAATTTCTACGAGGTATTTCAGAATTGTCACTAATTTTTAGGTAAAAAGACATCAGTAGAAGGATAATTATAAGCTTATAGCTTTGGGGAGATTTCGATGAACACAAGAACTCGATTGAGGAGCAACATTTCTGTAGTTTGGCGGAATTCTGTTCAGCCGAATATCACTTTGACCCAGTTTCATTTGCAATCATATGAACCTAAATGATGACGCAATCTAAACTATTCGGTCAGTAGTTTCAGGTATTCATTATATAAGTCACCCCCAATTAAAAGACTGTTGTCTGTATTTAATCATGAACTTTTTTACTACGTTTGTTCAATTTGGATATATAAAAATAACTTTTCGATCAGAACAATGTACCCTTCCACTTATCCTAAGTGTAGCATTGCCTATTTTAGGACGAGCAATTTGCAGTGCTCCAACTTCAAAAAGTTTTACTCAGTGACTCGCTGGCCACAACTCACCCGGTATTCATGCCCGTCTACCATCCGGATGAGATTAATGAAATATTTGACACTATTTCCTACAACAAGGTAAACAAATGTGTTCTCACTGATACTATTCTTTATTTTGCACTTATTTAAAATTTATTTCCGAAACGCCTACGTCTTCTTATCATTTGTTTTTATTAATTTTGTTTTGCACTTTTTTCTATAGAAGACGGACACATTAACCATAGGAAACTGTGAGAAGCCTTTACGTCAAGTAAACTGTCCATCTCGGGACTCCAGTTCATTGAGCACGTCGTTTTCTTACCAACCTAAAAGACTTTGCGCAGTCACTATCAGCGGAGGCGAAAAGGACAAGGAGGGGTTGAAGGCTTCTAGTCCTCTCGGCTTCCCGAGAAAATAGAATCGGGTAAAAAATGCATTCACCCCGCTCAGCCTCTAGTGCTGATGTGAGTAGACTTTCCGTCAGTACGCAACCCACCTTCGAGGATTGATAACCTTGTCTGTCTGCAACAAGCAACGTAGGCTTCAATTGCGACATTTTCCAATAAGGGGGCAGCAAAGTATGCATAATTGAAGGATTTTTGTCTTTCATCTTCAACGACAGCGGGACAGAATGCACTGCAACTTTTCCCTACCAGGTTGAGGTGGGTTAACTGAATGCCGCGAAAGTTGAGGCCAGCTACTATCGCAATCAGCGGATGCATTCATTTCGATTTCGGCGGCAGCAGACTAAATCATGATTGCTTCAGCGTGACGTACAAGTTTATTTTAAAGTAACTGGCTGCGGATCTTTGTACCCACCGTGCTGAACTTATTCGATAAGTGCTAACTACTGTACTTTCTATGATCATGGCTCTTTCGACGCAGAAGAAGACAAAGAAACACTTTGTAACATTTCATAGATGTTTTGATATATTCGAACAATTCATTCGACTCGGGCGTGGCAAATTCGACGGCCTCGGCGGAACTCGAACTTACGACAGCAAAGGCAGGGGTGGAGAAAACTTACCGCTGAAGATAAAAGGTCCCTGGTGATGCCGAATATTTGGCTGTGCTCAAGCCTTTGCCTTGTTAGCGTGCGTTTGGATCCCACTGAGGCCGTCGAAGTTTGCACAGATCGCCAAATGAACCAGTGGACCTTGTTTTACTGCAATTTTCTTACCTGCGTCCGGTCTTCTGGACTTTGTCTTGATATCGAAGCCAGGTGCGAAGTGGAACAGAGATTGATGTAAATGCAGCGCCACTCTACTCTCACTGTAATCCAGCGCAATTAATTGCCCCTGCAAACTCTGGAGCAAACGGTGGACTTCGTCAAAACCGACGGTCGAACTGGCTCACAGAACACTATCATGCTCAAAATTTACAGTGCCACCTAGAACAACCACTGCACGTGTGCAATTTATGATTATGTTTTCCGAATTTTTATAAGACTTTATGGTTTGGATAAAGGAGGAGAAGTTACACATTAGTCCATATCACTGTTTACTTGGAAGGCTCCTTTTGCAACAAAAAGCGAAAGTCGGTTCATTCCAGAACTCTTAATTTATTGGTGTTTTACAAAAGGAATATAGTTATGGGAAAAATATATGTAAGCCCGTTGAACAGCACATTTAATGAAATGGTGA
>UYRU01051556.1:0-10249 GCA_900617775.1 Dibothriocephalus latus | reverse complement strand
TTGGTAATCGGGGTGAAAAATCTGATCAGCGTCAGGAAGACTAGTAGCCGAGAGGGGTGATAGGCTGCGGTCTGTTGGATTAGCGAC
The DNA here is from genome assembly GCA_900617775.1 of Dibothriocephalus latus. Lineage (NCBI taxonomy): Eukaryota > Metazoa > Platyhelminthes > Cestoda > Diphyllobothriidea > Diphyllobothriidae > Dibothriocephalus > Dibothriocephalus latus. The sequence goes on along the minus strand of UYRU01051556.1, from coordinate 10,162 downwards.
TTTTCGTCATGGTACCTGGCTCCGAAGTTCTTTTAGGCGTAGAGGACCGATCGGCGTAGTTTGATGGCGGCCGCTTCTGCTGTAGCCAACATACGCTGTCCGAGAAACTTTAAATAGTTTGAGGGTACCTTTTAGATCACTCTGAGGGCTTCTCTGGCATCCATGTGATGGTTTAAGTCTACCAGACGTGCTAAAATGGAACCGTTTATATATTTTATTTGGCCTTCCTTAACCATGCCGGGATGTGTTTTCGTACTCATTGGGACAAACGCCGGCTCGTGAGCCCAATGTATTTTGTCCCATAGGAGCAGGTGAAAGAATAAATGCAAATAGAATTGGTCTGTGCTAGCTGGTTATCCTTGATCTCTCCGTATACGATGGGAGTAGTCGATAACAGCCCCTGGGACTTTGTTGATTGAACGCTTGTTGCTACAGCTTGACTCGGGCGCTTCCCTATAAGTTCGCTTAGTCCGTCCCCTTAATCTGCCTAGATGTGTGATCGCCAGCTTGGCCCACGATTTCAAAGGCGTCACATTTAAAGACGTGCCCCACCTCTGCAGCATGGGTTGCTATTTCCAACCTTTAGTCCAAACTTCTCATAGTCAGCTCATGCATTGGCGTCTGCAGCTGTCAGCCGATTTCTCCAACATATTCGCACATCTCGCAACTGCACTGAAATCAATAGATTACGGCTGACTATTACTGCTTGGAGATAGGCTCTTTCGCCTGTATCACTTGGTGCCGGATTGTGGAGGTATGCCTGTGGGCAACTCTTATTCCGAAATGCGCGAGGAATTTAGCCACGAGTTCGGAGACCCCTTTCGTGTACGGAATACTCCGCTACGACTTTGGCGAACAACCCTCCTCGCTCCGCGTTTTTGGTGGATTTCGATTTCGTCCACTAAACGCTCGTGGATGTTTGTTAGCTCTGAAAATTGCCTGGATAAGCTTCATCTCGTCTTGTTTGGTAGCTGGCGTGCTGCAGTGGATTTCAATTTGTCAGTATAGCGTGCGTTTACAACCTCCTTTGCGTTGTAGCGGGTGGTTGCTGTTGGAATCCAACACTTGCGACGTTTCTGTCAGCTTACGCTGGACAGAAACCACACTGTTGCTATGAGATTGACGACAAACGAGAACGTCCAGGGACGGCAGTCCGCTCTCCACCTCTTCCATCGTGAACTGCAGCTTGGGAAAAATCGAGTTTATTCGCCGTTTATTAGTGGTTTATTATATCCTGGTTAATGACGATGAAAATATTGTAAAACCAGTGTGTTGAAAATGTGGGTTCGTTCTCTTTGAACAACTGGCTTTCAAATTTTTTGACACTACCTCGGCAATGACCCCCCGGCTTGAAGACCCTACTGTGGTGCTCTTGATTTGCTCATATGATAACCCTTTCAAGGTGAAAAAGGTCTTGAGACAATGTCCAATGAGTTCTATGAGATCCTGAGCCGTGGGCCGACCTTATTTTTTATCGTTATTCTGACGTAAATGGCCGTGGATGATTTTGACAGCAAGAGCCTGTGGTATGGACGTGAAGTAGGAGGTACCACCAAATGACGAGAATTGTCGAGAAATTGTTCTGCCGAGTGAACTATTGTTTTTGAACCCACCTTGAGCAAATTCAGCTTCTGGAATAACCAGTTTGGAAGCCTGCTTGTAGATGTGCCTTGGGAGGAGACGATTAGTTGTAGGGGAGCGTCTGGCATGTGTACTTTTGAGAGGCTGTAGAATCGTGCCATAAGTGCTTCGATGGCCTTGGCCATATACCAGTCCTCGAAGGTTGTGACCTTTTTTTGCCGACCCATAATTTTGTTCATCTTTGCTAGTAGTGGCTTTAGGCCAGCGACGTTGCTGACTCTGTGAGACTCTCTATCATTAAGGAGCGTTCGGATTTGGTGTTGGTAGTCAACCGTATCCAGGACAACCGTTGATCGCCCTTCGTAAGCGGGCAAAATAACTAGTCGGGCATCTGTCTTTATCTTCCTTAAAGTCTTTCCTTCTGCCCTTTGCAACGATTGGGCTTTTCGGTACCATGTGAGCAGACAGGCAACTTGGTATGGATAGAAATGTCGTATTAACTGGAAGGCAGGCGTCCCAAGAAATGTTATTTCAACAAACATACAAACAAACACATGGCGAATCCTACCTCCTATGGGGAACGTGTCTGAACTTGTTGAAAGGTACTTGCGGAACCATCAAGTAAAAGTGGCGCAAAAACCGATGGCTACATTACGTATCTACCTAGTACACCCTAGGAGTAAAGTTGGCCAACTCGATAAGAAAATAGTCATCTACCAAATCCCTTGCGAAACTTGTGATACGGTATATTGTGGCTAAACAGGAAGGTGCGTCTCCACACGCATGCGCGGGCACCAATTGGTGGTGATGAGACGTGACCATTTGTTCGAAGTGGCCATGCATTGCCTCGACACAGGACACACCTTTGCATGGGATGAAACCCGCATCGTCGTCGTTTGCCCTTCCAAAAAATGCCGAGAAGTTTATGAGCCCATGCACTTCGATGATTCATGCATCAACCGGCGTATCGAGTTGGATGGAGTGCATAAACATCTCAAAGGACGGTGGAAGAGACTACATTCAATAACCAGGGACCAACGTGAACCGCAATTAGCGTTCACACCGGATGACCCGGACTGACCCCGGACCGATGCAAATTACAGTTACCAATTAGCCATTAGGCCATTGCGACTGCTGATTATGTCCACCGCGGCGTGACGCAAATTGCGGCTACCAATTAGCGCCCACATTAAACGGCTATATGACTGTACCAGCGCTTTCAAGTGTTAACTGTACTTTGCACAGTTTCTCAAGTATGACGAAGACCTGGGGATCCAGTGTCGAAAATTTACTGAATAAAGTTTCCTTATCTTCCCAAAGGACGCCTTTCCTTGAAATGGAAGGAGGTCTTTGGCTTCGCCTGTGACGCCGGTTTGGTGTAGCGCTGATTCGAAGGAGGCAACAAAAGTGACCGGATCAGCGTCGGTTGTGTCAAACCCGGATCCGCTTTGGTTGAACCTCGGTTAGACGTTTTGTCAAGAGTTTTTTATCAACACTTTCTCGGTCTTTGGTTAAAGGATGCTGCGCAGTGCCCTGATCTTTATTGATATGTACTACCCGATATGTCCGGCAAACACTAAACCTCCTCTGGTGAACGTTCTTCCTTCTTCGCAATAAAAACCGAGTTAAAACTATTTTTTACGGCTAGAAATATAGGACATAATTTGTTCAATAGTAGACAATATTCAAGTCCCAGGAAGCAGTTCAGAAGAAGAGGATGTGATCACTGGAACAAGAGTTTTATTTGCCTGATGTTTCGGATTCCCTCGCGAATCCCTAATCATAGGTGATGATAACATGGTCATGGTCATGCGCAGATGGAGTGGAGACATGCACAGGCTGCACGGTATATATAGTTCCTAATGCTCATCCGCGTGTGTGTGATAATTGTTCACTTCTGTAGCCACCGCTTGGGTCTTAATTGATGCGGTTCTGGCTTGATACTTCGCGTTCGACTCAATAATTGCCACAATTGCCATGTCAGCGTCAGATGCGGGCCTGATAATTGCGTGACAATTATGCCCGCTGTCGTCAGAGTTGGTGTTGCGTCCGGCCCTTCACACGTGACTGATTCTCTTGCTCAGGAAGCTTCTCAGTACACCGTATGGGGATTAATTTGTTCAACTGTGTGTTAGCAACTTTTAATTTCACATTAGTAAAGCATGTTCAAACGCCAGCTTATATGTTTTACTTGCAAATAGGTCAGCGCAATTAAATTATATCTTTGTTTGAAATTGTAGAGGCACGTTTAGTATTCAATGCATTATTCCGTTTTTCTAAAACGCATATCCTTGTCATCGAAACGAAAAGGTTGCATTGCGTACCTTAAAATTGGTATGATGGTATGGCCTTAAATGGGTCTTCCAGTGTAGTTTTAATATAGTTTTGGTTCACAAAGCACTTATTTATGAACAACGAGATGAGTTCATTTAAATTGCCGACGATGGTAAATGTTTAATTTTTCAGCCTAAGCGATGTTGGCGAAGTACCAAAACATCTTATTTTACAACAAAACTTTCTGATAAAGGTAGTCATCTAATGACAGTTACAATTTGTACGGAAAACCACCACCTGAGTCAATAATCGGTTGCGAAATGCATTGCAACGGCGGAAAAGCTATTTTCCTAATCCATGCATGGCCACCTAGATATATTTAAATTTTTGATCACTTTTTGGGATGAACTCCACTTCGGTGAAAATTAATAAGAAAACGGCTGGATTCCTCAGTGGCTTTAAGTATATGCTGTTGGTTTATTTAATACGCCTATAAAGGCCTACTGATGGCATAAATTTAACTTCAAATGATATACGGGATTCACCCCACCATAACCGGAGCTCTATGTTTTGCAATATCACATGCTTTGTGGGTTAACAAAAAGCTTTCTAATTTTTTCTGCATAATTAATGCGCAGTTGGGCTTTTGTGACAGTTTTCCATCGTTTTTGTATTTTTTAAAGCTCCGGATGATTTTACCAGTATCCACCCAAATCCGCGAGCAAGTTGACGTTAATTTGCGCAATACGCCATAAGAGACATTGCTAAATATGGTCAGGATGAAATATCTATAGGGGTCATAGATTATTTAATTAACATCAAAAAGATGTTTCGGTAATTCGATAAGCGAAAGCAGAAGGCCGTAGTGCAAATCAAAATTTCGCATTCAACTCTGGCATGCTAAATGAATTTGCTTGTTATATCTGTTAGTCACTTTTTCACATTGATTCCTGTTTCTGATTTTATAAAGTATCGCTCATTTACGATAGAACATTACAAATGCTAAGGGTTTAGGAGTTTATTTTTTCATTATTTGTGATTTGCAAGAACAGCAGAATTCATTGGATCCATAAATTACAGAAGCGCTCATCAGCTGCTACCTCCCATAGCATAACATGAATGACATAAGAGAAAACACAAAATTTTGCTGCCCACAGTGTTTTAACTTTCCTACGTTATTAAGTTGCCTCTTGGCCATATCCTACTGACCTTGCAGTTTGCATCAATTTTTCTGTATGAAGTCAATTTTATATTTTCTCTTACGCCATTCATGTTATGCAATGAGAGGTGGCAGCTGATGAGCGCTCCTGAAAGTTATCGATCCAATAAATCCTACTGTTCTTGCAATTTACTAATTTGCACCCGCAAAACTCTGCTTTAAATTTTTTCATTATCGCGAATCCAAAATAAAATCGCTTAACCCTTACTAAATTAATCAGACGTTTTTATTGCCTAGTTCGCCAGAGACGGAATTAATACATACGCCGCCATAACGAGGAATATGTCACCAGAAGCTGATGCAATCGTCGAGACTGGTCTCCGCCACTCGACTGACACTCGAACGTCATCCCCTGCAACGCCTCTGAGCATAAAACTACCCAACCGTAGCCATTCCACACCCTGTGGGCCTACTACCTTCCTGCCCAGTCACCGAAACTTGGAAAGACTAATGAGTCTCGATGGTCGTCTTGAGAGCGGAGCGACCGGCCGACTGACGTCTAGTCCAAGAACGCCGACGTTCAATTCGCCAAATCAGGTCAAGTGGTCCGTAAGCGAAGTAGCCAGCACACAAGAATCTGAGGATGAAGGCGAAGACAAAGAAACGAAGTGGACCAGAAGTGGGCCAGAAGAAGATACTTTTGAGACAAGTAGAAGGTTGCAGGAGGGGCAGGTTGCAGCAGCCAGCAGAAGCGCAGCGAGTACTCCGGGGGAAAAAAGAATGGCTTTTGATCAGGATGGATGTCAACTATTATTTGACTCCAGATCCACGCGCGCAGGAAATTCCTTGAGAGAAATCACACCTGATCAAATTCTTAGGAGATCATTCTGCTCCTTTGACACTGTACAAGAATGGTATGCAAACTAGTTCTTAATTTTTGAGACGACCTTTTGGGTCCTTTACTATGTGATTTGTAGAATTCTTTACTGCAGCTCCGAAGGGTAACATAAATGCAGGTGAATAGAACCATTTCAGGCCTAGATTTAATGCAGTTGCAGTGACTAGCTGAATAAGTGGGAATCTTAAATTACTTTCCTTGGACGTTTTGTCAAATTACCACTTTAATAATGAAAGTCGCAACGGTCTTAGGAGAGCGGTCTTGCGTAAATATACTCGACCAAGAGTAGTGCGTTTAAGTCGTCTTCTGCACGTGGTGGGCTAAAGATTGATTTCTCATGCAATGGTTTTTCCCTCTTGATGTGTCTCGGTGCAGGGTTTGTGTTTAAGTCTGAAATCAAGCATAACGGAAATGGTTGCGAAGTAAAAACCCTGGTCTCCTTTGTAGAATAAAGTGATATCTAATTATAAGCTAACAAAATAATAACAACCAATTATACTTGTAAATCAGGCCATCAGGCCAGCAGTTCTTAAACGAAACCGATCGTTACGGCAATTGTTTTTGTAATTTGGAGGTGCAAAATAAGAATTGTACACCTAACGCACTGGTCAAAGGTGAGATCTAGTAAAACAACTTAAATTCAAATTCCGTTAATAAAATTTGGATTTTTGGCATTTTACAGCAGTCGAAGGCTAACGGATTAAAATATTCATGCAAAGTTTGTCGATTTGAAGTCCAACCACGTACATTTTCGATCAGAGTGATAAAAATATTCTAATATAAATTAAGCGGTTAGCGAATACTTATTGATATGGTGAGTGCTAAGACAACAATTAACATCAGTTTTTTTAGCTATCGTCCAACCTTCTGTAAGAATGCGTTTAATCTAGCGGAACTTTGATTTTTTAAATGGTATTAGGTTTACCTTCAAATTATCCATATAAATCTAATAAGCTGGATATAAGTTCGCGCTCTAGGCAGAATATTAAAAATAAGTAGAGTAAAAGCACATTTCTTTACATTTATTCTCGCAAACTTGATAATGAAAGAGCCATAGTGGATAAGATAGTAATATTTTGATGATTTATTTTGAAATTTAAGTTGTAAGGTCAAAGCCTTGGTTCTTGCCCTGAGAAAAAACTCGAGACTACGGAAGAAAGCAAAAAAACACTATATTCACGTATATAGATTTTTCCAGCTCAACAACTTGAAAAACCACAAAAAACATAAAAAAGGAAATGCATGCGACTATACCAACCTCTGTCGTTTTTACGAAAGTTTTTGCAAAGGCAAATGTTACTTTTACTGTTTATAAATGGCCACCTTCAATAATGTATACATCGTCGGAGCTATTTTGAGCAATTCTGGTAAGTTTTCAGCAGACCACTATTACCGATTATCCTATACTTTTGTATAAATGCATTGCATCAAAAAAAAACAAGAACATGTGTATTTCAGGAGCGTTTTAAAAAGAATTCTTACTGGTTTCTTTTGCAGGAATTTGAACTAAATATGACTTTTAGCTATCCAAGTATTTTTGGATTGTTTTTCTTTCTAAGCATCACTTGCGTAATATTACTGATTTTATTTACATCTATTTCCATTATTTTAAGAAAAATAAAACACATTCAGAAAGAATTCGAAAAGACTTACCTGTCCGATACAATTAAATCCACACTTAACAGTGTAATTTTTAATTTTCGTCTTTGAAAATGTAAGTAAGTAGATGCAATTATTTGAATTTTGCGCACATATAATATCGGAACATAATTGTTCGACAGAATGGATGTCTGGGGCTACGAAAAGTAAAAAATATATCAGCTTGGTTTTTATATGGCTCGGTATGTAGTTTTTGTAACCAATCATGTTTTTTCAAACAATTTTAGAACGTTTTTAGTTTGTTACTTAACTTTCCGAATTAAGAATTAACAATCTAGTTTGCTATGACATCGTAGTTTCCGCCCTCTAAAGTATCCGCTCCTTGAATTCTGCACAATCTTTGCGATATCGTCTGTAAAATAACTTTTTTTATTTTAGCAAATCACATGCAATTGAATCACGATCGAATGGGGACCACCAGAGAAGCGCTGATGAACCAACAGCTGTTACTTCGAGTATCAACAACGACAGCGGGCAACCTACAAACGCCGAGTTAAGAAACATAATTGTGCTTCTTTCACGTGACGTATTTTCCCTAAGATCGGAGGTTCGTTCGCTTTTCAACGAAATTTACGACCTGAAACGAAGTCTCGTCCCTGCGCCCACACAAGTACCCCTACCCCATGCGGACCGACAAAGGTCACTGAAGTGTCCACCTTTAAAGCCTAACATAATAAAGGCCTCTACTGTGAGCTCTTTCGGGGATGAATATCACTGTACTCGGTTCCCACACTTTGCGTTATCTGATGACTCGGATAATCTGGCCCAACCAGTCGGCGGACGATTTCTTTCGGCGCCCCCCTTAGAGCATACTGGATATGGACACCTTGCCAAAGGGACCGATATTTCCCACTGCGCTTGGAACCAGGCCAGCCCAACTTACCAAGAAGGTCGCAGCGTTAAGTTTAATTTGCCGGGAAGGCATGGATCTCATGAACATCACAGATCACATCAGGACAACTGCGAAACGCAGCCACTCGTTATAGCATCACCCTCCAGGACAGCAGAGCAGAGCATCGTTGCTGAGGGCGCTGAATCTTTTCCTTCCTTTGAGTTTGATGGCGAGGCTACCTCAGGCGTACACCGAAAATCAAGTATCACAACAACGCGAACATTCCAGTAGCACGACATTAGAAAAGTGCAAAGAAAAGGCTCACAGTACTCCCAAGGGAATAATGCAAAAATATTATTAACAATTCATATCAGTTTGTTTTTTTTTAAAAAGCCGTGGGCAGAGGAACTGATCTCAAAAACCCTTGTGTATCCGCTGAAATCACAGCGGAGTCTTGGCTACACGCAATAATACCGGACACACTTTACTGCTCAATTTTTGAAGTTTGAAATGAAGGTGAAAGTTGCAAATTTAAGTAGATTTCTAGAATGAAATACGAAGAAGACAGCAAGGACCCCGACGTCGTTGCGTGCAGAAATACTTGCATTTACAGTTCCGTTCACGTCTGTACAGATGTAAAGATACTTCCATCAAATCCCAATAAAGAAGTATTTTGATCATTTTATTTTGATCTGAAAAGACAGAATGGCGCCAATTTAAATGTTTTCGTGGCTTACTGTTGACACTGAGCTCAGTGAATTTCTTTGAAGGTTGCACTATAGGCGTCTATTTTCGTACTGTGTAATACTTTCTGGTCTACAAATCTGAGACAGTTTGGTAGTTTTGTAAAGAATTAAACAGTTAAGCCTTTCAAAGAAATCGGTTCTTCGTACTAAGTAAACAAAAGCTACTTTAGGATGTTAAAAAATGCCTAGAACTAAATTCTGATTTTGATCCACTTTTATAAAAGACTGAGTTTTTGGTGTTGTTATCCAACCTTGATCTGTATTCAGTGCGACGCTGCAGTGTGTTCGGCCCATCTATCTATTGCAAATCAATAAAAGGATTATTAAGGTTTAGCAGATTTGGTTAATTTAGTTGACCTTATTGTGAAAAACTCGCGGCATTCGGCGGGATTCGTACCCGCATAGGAGGGAAGGACTTCTACGCAAACCAACGCTCTACTTACTTGAGCTACGAATGTCACACTTAACACCGTGAGTTTAATCACACTTTGAGCGATATTACCCGCCAAAATTTGCCGCTTGTATGGAATCCACCAATACGTCACAGCAAGTTGACTGCTAACGCAGGATTTCCTAATCAATTATCAAGAATCCACCAGAATGACAACTAGGCTGACTTAATTATTAAGGGGTTTGGCGGATTTAGTTTATTGAGTTGACTTAGAAAAAACATAATTTCCAAATCAATTATCAAGAATCCACCAGAATGACAAATGGGCTGACTTAATTATTAAGGGGATTGGGCGGATTGTGCTTATTGAGTTGACTTAGAAAAAAACATAATTGTTTGTGACAGAAGTTAGGAGTTAAGAGTTGGCTAAAGTTTTAAATAAAGAAAAAGCAAATAACGGGCACCAACCGTCCGACATCGAGCACGCCTATAACCGAAGAGTTCGTCTGAAGAATATAAATGCGTTATTGTCAATATGGACGTTGATGCAGATTTATAGGAGAATGACAATTGAAGCATAGTTTTCCCGGTGAGAATTTGAAAATAGTAATGCAAAATTTTA
>UYRU01051462.1:531-10656 GCA_900617775.1 Dibothriocephalus latus | reverse complement strand
AGACCTCAAGGCGGTGGCTGCCGCCTAGTGACACTTGGGATTCCGTCCCGAGCGGGACGGACTTAGGCAACGTAGTTGGTCGCTGTGACGACACCACGCTCTCACACGGACCTCACAGTCGAACGCTATGCCAGACAGAGTGGCAACTTCTACTAACTCTTGTGTACACAATACATTGTCCCTATTACTCTGGCCTTCTCAAGACTTATTTCGCCTCTCCTTAGGAACCGGGCATGGAAGATCGCAGCCGTTAGGGTTAAACCTTAATAGCCTTAATACCTAGTGATAGGGCCACTGGAACACACCACCCCACGGCCACGCAGAAGGGGGTTTGTGCACGTGACAACCACTTCGAGCAATGTAACACACCAATAACGAACCAAGCAAACTTGCTCCACAATCATGAAAAAACAACAGTGAGCAACATCTCTTTCACAACAACACTAAAAAGACATACGCACTGCCATCAAACTCAGGTACGAATGGATGCATTTAACATTAGCTTGGCTTTATCAGTGGCCACTTCAACCAGAGCCAGTAACTTAGGGTTCTGTGCAGATTAAAACTCGCCTATATTTTACCTTACTGCTGATTGTAGTGTTTTTGAGTGCAACTAGTACTAAGACCCTACACTAGCTTCTGGTGGCCGTTGGTTGTCCTCCAACAGCCTAGCCCAGTGTCTGTGCTTCTTCAGCCACATTATACTGTCAGCGTTGAAAAACCAAGCCGCAGCCACCACCTCAATACTTTTCTTGTTAGCAAATACCACAACCGAATACATGTTGTGGAAATTTTGCGACCTAAATCGTAAATTCCATGAGGAAGAGTATTATGAAAATGACATGGCGTAAACTTGATCACTGTGAATTGTCGGTGTGCAGTAAAAGACATAATTTTTCTTCTCCAGTGCATTGCTAGTGTAAATTCTAGCTGTTTGCAACGACATCTTAGGGTTTTCGGGAAGCTGTGGATGCTAGAGCCGCAGTAGTTGAATCAAGTCCTTTCTTATGGAAACTGACGATTCCTATTTGAATCAGAATTTCTCTCATCTCAACCAGCAACCGCTTGATTCCCACAATCTCTGCCGCCTGACCAACTTCTCTGGTTTTTATATCCTATAGTTAGTAACACTCACGAAGATTCCCACTGAAAAGCAATTTTTGGATTCATTTCGAACATTCCTAATTCCGGTTATTAACTTATCGCTGACGACACTCAAGAAACGGAAGGTTCCCCCAGCACAGCAAACGATGCCTATCTCGAGCATAAAATTAGCTTTTATCTACTACTTTGATGAAAACAGTAATATTGATGTTATACCTTACCATACTAACAGCCTAGACACTTGTTTCGCCTGTATTATGCCGCTGCTTGACACAGCTGCAAGGGATCCGGCTCATCAGTGGGTCCCCCAGATCCCCGTGTCTGATTTCTGTCTGATATACCGGTTTTGTAAGTTAAACTGAAGCTGAAGTTGAACTTTTAAAGCCGGTATATCAACCAGAAAGCAGACAGGCAAAGCTGAGGGACCCATTGATGAACCGCACCCCTCGGAGCTATGTAAATCAGCGGCAGAATATCGGAGAAACACGTGTCTGTGCCTTTTACCTAGTACCTAGGATGTTAATATGGTAAGTTACAACATCAGTATATACTACTAAAGTCTGTCCGTTGGCAGAAAGTGCATATTTAGCAGTAATTGACGGGTTTCAAACCAAATATACATTTACAATTTCGGTCTATGCCTATAGACCTTAAATAAGCTGATGTATACTGCGAACAGGAACTAATTTCTCAGGACATTAAAGAGCTATGAGCAGTAATACTTACGTTTCGTTTTTTATACCAACCGCCAAACAACAGATAAAAAACGGTTTAACTTCAGTTTCAATAGACGTGCCCCTACCTTAAGAAACGTAAAATAAATTATCAAGGGCATAATTTACAGCTTCGAAATATAATTTTCATGAAATAAACCCAGAATACCACACCCAAGTATCATAAGCTTTAGTTGAAGGAGTAGAGTGCAACAAATTCCACAAAGAAAATAATAGCTTAGTGGTGTTTAAGGGCCCCTTACATGAAGCATCATAATCAATTATTAGGAACTACTATTTATTTAGATAATGACACCATATTTTTATGTAAAAGTGGTCACTTTAACCATTGAAAAGCATTCCGCATATTTCTTAAAAATAGACCTGGCCATGACAGCGTGTTGTCTTATCTGACCACACCTACTAGGCGGGGCTATGGGTTAACAGGGCTATCTCTTTGTTTGCCTTTTTAGTCCGTAAACAATTTATATTGCGATTTATTCATGCTGCTTGCGAAGTATACGTGATGGTAGAGTCTCTTCATGCATAAATTTGGGAGAAGCCATACTTGCTTACCATATGAATACCTGCCAGCTGTAAGCTGATATCACAACTACAACAAATGATAACTGAACGGAAGAGTCTTACTCCCACGAAGGTTGATACAAATAATAACACTAATAGACAAAAATGCGCACACGACTGTTGTCATTATACTACCATCGGGTTTATTTGTTTATCCTAGCTGCTCATACGACTCAATATTTAATCAAATTTAGCAGCTGAGTCGGTAGTGGCTGATAGTTTTTCCTGCTCTTTTGCCTTACTGCTTGACAGTTTGACAAATCAGCCGTCAGGTTAGCGATTCTGTCTTGCCAAGCGCAGATCGCTGAATAAGAAGGCGGCCGATGAGTCAAATAGCTCTCAGAAAATACACCCGAGTGCATCGTGAATAGAGGACTATGGAGCTTTAACTCTTTACTAACATGGGAATAAGCGCAGTTTGGCTAGGAATTCATGCAAAATCACGATCGAAACTAGACTCGGTAGGTAACGTTAGTGAAGGTGTGTGAGCGCAACATTTGGCATTCTGCATGACATATGGGCAGTACTGTACATGCAGATAAGCATTGCAATACAGCTTAAATAATGGCCCATATGGAACCTAAATTAGAATCAGTTGGTTTTCCGATCCTTTCAGCAGCTCTTGTTCCACATGCGATGAGCAGTATTTGTTAGCAGTGCGCACCTACTATCCCCTTTTCCTTTTGCACACATGATTAGATAGTGCCATTAGCCTCCACAATAACATCTGAAAAATGCCCATTCTCAGCACAAATCAGAAAAATAAGTTAGCCCCCAGTAAACTTACATAAACATGCTTAATGCAGTATATGGCTTAAATATTTCTGGTTTTGCTGCGTTTGTTTATACAACCATGCATTGGTTATTCATATGGAGCACGGCTGCAGCAAATCCTTTGTTTTTCAGGTGAGTAAACTGCAACATGCTACAATGTGATCTTCATCGTGTTGTTGTGAGTCCGAAGCCGCGGCAAAATTGTTTGGCTTTGAGGTATCTAACATCGATCACTAGTTTTTAAAATATCTAACTGCTATCGGTTTCAAACTAAGGTATTTCAGAAAGAAACATGATACCTACTGAGGCCGACTGGTACAGATCGGCTAATTTGGGTCCACACGTAAACCCCATAAAGTGCAACAGCCTTGTGTTTCAAAGTCCCGCCCGCTCCACACAGGCAAACGCGTATTTTAATGCCAGTGCCAGAGAGCTACACGGATGTGCAGTCAGCACGTCGAAGCCCGGCACAGGTAATGAAAGTTCAGCAGGTCACAACACGCCCGCCGACCATCGAGTAATTAACGCGCAAGCAGGCAAGTGTCGTCGATAGGGGAGCCCTTAACTGTCCTAGGTATGCGGTAGCCGTAGCATAGCAGTTTGAAAACAAATTGACGCTAGTGAATTACAGGCTGTCTGTAGAGTCGTTCTAACATCCGTTAGATGTGATTTATTTGCCGTGCCATAAGCGTAAACTTTAACGGTTTTTTAAAGGTAAGGCACTGTCTGTAGTAATATGGTTATAGATGACAGGTGATCATTTGGTTTGAAGGCTTATTTTGCTTTCCTGAGGAGTCACTGTAGTCTTGGTGGCGTGTTAACTTTATTTTAAATGTATAGCCTCCAAAAGCTCGGATTTAGTGTGTACAAAGGATTAAGGGCTTAACAGAGTTAAACACCCATTTAAGCTTTTGATATTCACTAAGCGCAAGCTCATATCACCTCGCAAATTATTATATTAAGGTGTATATGTCATGGGTAATACCAGGGTGTACCTGCAATCACCAGATTTGCTAAATCGGCCATCTCTTTTGTATACGCTTAGACACAACCGGGGTACTATCGAAATTACGATGAGTCTTCGCTTTTGCCGTTTGCAGTATACCGAAGTGTAATATTTACATATTACAAAGGTTTTTTTGTAGTACTGTAGTATCTAAAATAAAAATGTAAAACAAGACTATCCCATGACTGTGGTGAAATAGTCTATCGGTTAATAATGACAGAAACCTTAACAGCGTACAATGACGAGAAAGGATTTTCCGAAAGATTTTTCAATGATATTCAAAGAAGATAGGTTTTAATTGATCGGTTGGGGAAGGCATTCACCCAGCAGTGCCTTGGGGCTCAAGCTTGAGGCGCCTCAGTAATCCCACAATCAAGAGGGTTATAGGCAAAATGGCATTACCGACTAAAACCAGGGTAAAAGGAATGGCCGTTTTAGGGAGAGTAGCCAATCGGTGGAGCCCTTTTGCTATTTTTAATATTCTGTCTGGAAACCGGCAAGACAATTAACACGTGACTCAGTGGGTCAGGGCGATTTACTTCTTACCAGCAAGCTGCAGGTTCGATGTTTGGGGGTCACACCAACTGTAAGTGGTTGTTGAGGTCTGTCGGTGGTTAATAAGTCAGAAAAAGTCAATCCAGTCCCGTGTTTCTTTGTGAGCAATGTTCAGCTGCATATAATACTAGCCACTGTGCGGCTGATGGCGGGGCTTGAGAGCGAGTCCCAGAGCAGAAGGGAATAAGCCTGTCCCGTTTACATTCCCCATCGAAATTGACAACACAGTGACTCTAGGCGCAGTTGGAGAGTGCCCTGGACTTCCAACCAACATGTCACAGATTCGAGCTTCCGGTAAAGCATTCGAGCTGATGACAGCCAATGAACTAGAAATGGTACTTCCGTTCTGTCTTGTCTTTGTCCGTAATATTATTCGACTGCTATCCAAACTGTGATGACGGTGGCTGATGCATATTTTTATCTAAATTTTCAATTAACATTGCTGTACTTTTCATCGGAGTTTACCCCATGTTAAGATTAAGTAGAACAGTATAGACTAAGTTAATTCTCAATCTTGTCTTGGCAAGCACTTAGTAAAGTCAAAAGAGGCCAAACATATGACTCATGCCAGACGACTATGGACATTTGACAGTGCTTGCTGTTCAGACCTTGCTCTGTGGTTAGAACTAAGTGTGGTGCCACAATTTCGTGGCTATTAAGCTAGTACATGATTTTTAGAAGATGGTGCAATCCAAGAATGCTTCGGCAAGTTTTATAATATTGATTTGTCCAACTCTGATGAGTACTTTATTAAAACTGAGAACTACAGGGACCAAAGGATATAATTTTACACAGTACTCTGTTAGATGATTCTCAATTTCGCAATGTTTGTCTTAACATAAGTGAAAACATACATGCATGATGTTAAACATATTTTCTGCATATGCTAGCTTTAAAAGCTTTTTCAGGGAATATCCAGAAAGCGATCTATTACATCATGAAACCCAATAAGTGCAGTAGTTGGCTCTTGTGATCCAAGTAACACGCAACTCCCATCCATTTTTAAGTAGATTCCTGATCTGCGTAGTCGCCATACACAAGAGAGGGATGCGAGTGTTTGTGCGCAGTCTGGTAAGTGGAAATGTTTAGCGAACCCCGTAGCCAACCAAGCAGAAAGGAGACAGGCTGTAGTCTCTTGAGAGATTACTGCTCTGAATAGGGTCAAGTAAATGAGGTAGAAGTAGGATAATCTTCTGGATCAGCCATTTGATGTGGAAGCTGTCACTCTGTGAATGCTCTCTATCAACCACTGACCATCAACGTCATTGTTCCCAAACACAGCCTCTTCTACATGGCAAAAAGTTAAGGTTCGACACGAGAATACGGACCCCCTAGGACTGCAGTTCACCTCGGAAAAATTCCAAAGAGCTCATTTCCCTCATCCCCTGGAACGCAGTGCCAATGAACCCGTACTACGTATACGTCCATAATACCGTGCATTACTGGAAGTATTTGCAGGCGGCAGCTCCTAAGCTCGACAGTTACAAAGCATGAGTATGCGGAGGACCTGTTCAACTAAGACTTGCACCTCTTTCGATTGCGTACCAAAAAATTCAAATAACCACCCTCAAGAATTTCAGTGTAAAGATAAATTGGCAATGGGTTATCTCAAATGGAGTGTCAGGTTGTCGTGGGATGGTGAAAATTCAGTAACAATCACAAGTTTCTACTCATGAAAGCCTTCGCTAAACATGTCCATCTCGCCAGCATCATAACTCTTCACTGTAAGTAGTCACACAGATGCAGTGATGCTCTGGTTGTGGTAACTCCTCAGCTAACTTCACCGCCCGCAATTGAATTGCAGTAAAGTTCAATGTGCGATGCTTTTAACTGGATGTAGCCTGCTCACATTTAATCGAAATCGGGAAGTTTGTATTCCATTGGTCCACATTCCGCCGCATGCATAGGCAGTTGCCAGCAGAATAAACATAAAAGAGTGATACTTAAGGATCTGGCGTATGCTACACGCGCCGTATGCTGCGACGCGAAATCTACATTACCTTCACTGTCCTATTTGGGACTTCATGTAGAAGCCAGCGGTGATGTTCAGACAGTGATAACGCTTCCGCCATTCGAGATGAACTCAATTGATCAAGTCTTCCTTGACATAACCACCACGTCATCTTTTGATGACAAAGTCAGTCATTAAAGTTGCCTTTTGAGATGTAAAAACAGCAGCTGAATTTAGTTGCACAAATAGTCGAGCAAAAGGATGCATATGGCCAGCTTTGCGCAGGTGATTGATGATTCACGGTGTGGCTAGGAGCTCTAGGCAGTAATGTGAGGAGAACAGTACAGTGAAAACGCAAGCGGCCTAAATACGATCCGAATGTGGTTTTACAACAAGGAAAATTTATCAAGAAGTCCGCGGTGCTGATCTGGAGGGTAATAGTGTTGATATCTGCAGGGAAGATGAAGTTAATTAATTTAGGGTACTAGTGTTGGCAATGGTTTGAGTTCTTTTGCCTACGGTTTGCCTACGGTTTGCCAGCCACTATATTACCTGTGACGTTGCTATTCGGGATTGTTTGAAAATGTCCATACCAGTTCGAGTAAGAGTGTGCTACACCCACTTCCTACTACTCCCAGAAGTCTAAATCTATTACAGTAGCATGGGTGAGAGCGTCCTGGTAACCCTAATTAAAATCTGTCGCCACATTACCATAAAACAGCGGAAACACACCCTTAAGCGTCACCAATTGGCCAGTCACTCAGCCACAAACTATTTTGGAACCAACATGGACTTGAAGAGCAGACTTTTCTCATAATCCCAGAGCTTGAGATCTTTAGGTTATCATGTCGGCTGCCTTTAGATTATAGGCCTTAATTCTAACTTTATCCATTAGGCCATTTCTAGCAATCGGCCGTGTTGTATGCTTTTATTCGTGCGACCAGGCTTCGCTTTGGAATGCCATAATATGTCGATCATGGCTGTACACGGTGATCGTAGAGGTTCGTCAGATGATATGCTTAAATCACTTTAAGTCCCAGAATACCTAAGAACTCCCAGGGGTATAAGCCATTCCAGTAAGTAATGCTCAAACCACATCAGTACAAAGTTTGTATAAGCATTCATATGAACGTCATGACGAAATTTGACTTGGCAGTTTAGGACATACTTGGTCGCGTGACTTTAATGAATGAGCCAACTTAATCAAGAGAAATCCTTTTACATAGGAAAACTGTTTTTTAGTTTGGTTTATTGACAGTAATAGGCATACATTTGGCTTACTCTGGACTAGCCTGCTATCGAAGAAATTTCCTGTGTTATTTTTTATGCATTGTCCTAGGGGGGATCCCCCAAAAAGTTTGAAACATTTAAAATCTGTCTCTCCTATAGCCGGAAAAGCTAGTCCGAAATTGCTCAGATGCAAGTGAAGCCAAATTTAAGCAATCACATCACGTTTCAGAAGTGTGCACTTTTTACGAGAAATGTAGTAACAGAAACTGTTGATAGTCCTTTCGTTTAACGCATCAAATATTTAGACGTAACCAAAACTGCCTATATATTATCAAGAAGGTGAACTTAAAAGCAAATTTTATTACATCTATATCCTGTAGCAATATGCCAAAAAGCAAACCATAATTTCCGCTTGTGCATAATTTAGAAACGAATAGACGGAAAAATGAGAATTATAGTAAAATCTTAGAATATATATTTGGCCACTCTTTTTTTCATTCGAAGGCTTAGAACAGATCCTGAAAGTAATAAACTATGGTGACAAATACTCCAGTAGAAAGAGGAAAGTGACTTCTTTCATTTTTGGCAAAATTAGATTATTTGTCTTTAGGCAAATTAAAAACTTGTCAACATTAACAATTATCATTCTCTCTTTACCTTGGGAAAAAGTAACATGCGCAGATATTGGTCAGTTGAATATCTGATCAACGTGCTTTTTAAAGAGATAACGTCTTTTAGAATGTTTCTTATCTTAGGACTAACGATATAAGACTTCATTTGCGGACCTTCTTTTTAGTCGACAATTTCTTTTAGTGTTTTAAGAAATGTCTAGATATGGCCTACATTACCGTCTTCATATGTTGCTTTATCGTTGTATGCAGTTTAATACGGGTTTTA
Organism: Dibothriocephalus latus; assembly: GCA_900617775.1. NCBI lineage: Eukaryota > Metazoa > Platyhelminthes > Cestoda > Diphyllobothriidea > Diphyllobothriidae > Dibothriocephalus > Dibothriocephalus latus. The sequence continues at coordinate 1,841 of UYRU01051462.1, read as the reverse complement.
TCGTTTGTAGTTAGGTCCCAAGTCAAGTATTGTTGCTTAATAGAAAACTCTCACATTATTTTCGTAAGGACTTCGTCTTCTGCTGCAACAGGATTCATATATGCGAATGCATCTTAACTGATGTCGGTAAGGTGGTATATGGAGTGAACAGGTGGCCCCTTCCTGTCTGAGAACGAGCCTCGAGTTTTTTTCAAATTAACGCGTAGTGATGATAAGCCCGTACGCCGCTACAAACTTCAGACCGGGTCGGGCAGTGAATTGGGGCCCCCTTAGACGTCTATGCAAGATTTACTCTCATGACAATCAATCTGGCGGGTTTGGTGGTATCCCGCTTGCTAGCAGGTCTAGCAACTGACTGGGTAACGTGAACCACGCAGTAAGCCCACTTTGTACTTGTGAAAATAAGGCGTATGCGTTTACATTTTTTAGTGTGATTCATCCCATAGAAAGTTCCCACGTCATTGACATTTCTGTTGCCGACCAGGACTTTGTAGTTTTTATTTTAAAGTGGATGCGTGTGAGTGATGACTGGCTGTTTTCACACACTTTAAGATGCACGAGTAAAACTTGTTTACTACTAAAGAAAGTCTCTTCGTTCCGCTGCCGTATGACTCAGCCACCTGGTTTTGGGCCGGTCGCTGGTTGCTGACGTATGCAATGTTATCATGTTACTAATTTTAGGAATTTTTAAGTGTATAAATTTTAGTTAAGTTTCTTTGAGTTGGAGTTTAACTAAGAACCCGAATCAAGGTCGCTCGAGAACCCACGGACAGGCTAGTTTGTTCAGCATCTGCCGCATTCTTCTGATGTATCAACGCTGATGCAAAGGCTACAACAAAATTTTAACACGATCAGAGATGGGCTCATGCTCCGTGCCAAGCCAAGCAACGTATCCCTTCCACGCGTGTTTCGCATGACCCCAATGCTAAATAAATCTGCCAGGCAAAAGTATGCTCCGCGTATGCTTCGCATCAATGGTAGCGCTATTGTGGCCAAAATTCGGCCCATCTACTACTGGCTGACCTTCGGCCCTCGGGAAAACCAGAATTCCCCGTCACACGGCGGCTGATGTAGAGGGCTTTTGAAATGTACATGCCCCATTTCTGCCCTCCACTATCATGTGTAAGTTCTTCTATGCACATTGGTTGGCCAATTTTGCTTATCGTATGCGTATTTGTACAATAAATCCTTTTGACTACTGACTACTTAGTCGGACACGCGATGAACATCCACGCTGGGGACGATTACATTTTCGTCCTAGTTTCCGTCGACAGTAAGAGATACGTTAAGCACTGGAAGCGAAACTATGG
>UYRU01051378.1:0-10213 GCA_900617775.1 Dibothriocephalus latus | reverse complement strand
CCTATTTTGCGATTTTTGGTTATGAATAGGGAGCTCAAGGGCGAAAGCCTTCATTTCTTAATAAAGTGACTTAAAGTGACTTAAATCGATAACTGTCCATCACTTGGGTCCAGCATTTTAAGGGTGATTTTGTTATTTCCTCAGAGTCATGTTGAACACGTGTTTCTGCATTTACTCCTTCGGATTCGGGCACCTTGAAGAAGAGCAGTGATTTCTTTCTATCATTTGGGTCGTTTGTTATGATCTCGTGACCTCTACCGTCCCTTCATTCTTTCGACCTTGCTGTCCGCAACGACCTTCTTGTGTTTCACTTCCCTGATGGTTGACCCTGTAGCTAGTCGGGCGGCGTTACTGTGGTGAACAGTTGCTTCTGCTGCTCTGTGGTTTCTCCAACGACAAGAAGTTAACGGACCCTCACACGTTCTCATCAGCAGTCCTGTCAAATTGTAGCGTAAAATTCCTATTAACTGACCTCTTAATTTTTATAGAAACATTTTTCTCCTACGTCTTATTTCTTTAATGTGGGGATCCGCTGAACTCTGCCACCGCTTTAATGGTAGGAGTATTTTCATTGCTTCCTCCTTAGTTCATCATTGTTCTCAGAGCATGTTGACTTTTTTTATCACATCACGATATGTTGGCTGATATGGAACTACCTGTCTATCATACTTCACATGTTCGCTTCCTATGTGCTTGCCCACAAAGTGCAGCATTTATCCACTTTGTATTTATTTTTACCACAGCAATAATTTTGCAATGACGAGGATCTTCATGTCTAACATATAAAATTTATTTATATATATAAGTTTTATAACTCGAGTAACTGCTGTAGTTCGCTTATAGTTATCCTCTTGTGGACCAAGAACGCGTGGCATGCTTACTGATATATAACTACTCATTAAGACCCGGCTAGTGAATTTTTATAAGGTAATCATGTGTGCTGGCCCAAAGTCGACCTGATGTATTCCTGCTACTAATGAACTGAGGATGTCAATTGACTAGGGTACACAAAGTTCACTTGTGCGTTTTTAAGAAGCTTTGGTCTTGAAGAATTCGACTCTGATAGTTCTTTTAATTTTTTTTCGAATCATAGCTTCTGCAAAACAGGAAATGGCTAGCGCTTGGAGTCGGCGGGAACTCTTTGAAGGAGCGAACGCAAGTCGCGTCGTTTCTGTATACCCATCGAAAGAATTGTGTCAAGTATTTGGCTTTACCTTTATTTTCGACTACGAAGACCCACCACAACAGGATTAATCATCTAGATTTAATGCCTGCTCCTTACTTTTCTGCAAAGTTAGCTGTACAAAATGTTTGGATTTCGCATCGGCCACTGCATCAAATTTTTCTTGAATTTCCAATGTATTTTAATGAGTACGCTTCTAATTTTGTTCTCTTGGGCTTTATTATTACAAAAATATTTTATTTGCTGAATGGAGCTACACTTTCTAAACAAATGTCCTCCTCTTTTCGCTCAGTTATAGGATTATTTAATTATTACCGTTTTACAGGAGAGTTCAAAAGTGAAATAGATGCGTATCGAGTTGAAAGGGAAAAGCTCTCGATCATCCTTTCTGGCGTTTCTCAGGAGAAAAAAACCACAAAATGTTGAATGATCAAAGTTCGAGACGAGGGGAGGTATACATAGGTGCACGATGTGGTCGGACTCCCTTCAATTTTTGGGTGCGATATTTCGCACAAAATAGGGCAGCGTCAACGAATGATTGCACGCTGCTGGCTGCAGAATTAGATTATTGTGAGCTGCAGGTTCAGCGGCCTTGTTCTTAGCATGAGGCCGGGCACATGATTCAGAGGCTAAGAATGTCCTCACTGCGAAAGGTAGGTTCCACCGGTTCAACACCAAAAATTCCTGAAAGGTGTCCTGAGTATAGTATGCAGTCACTCAAGTCAACTATTTTTACGAAACTCGTCAGTAGGCAATGATTGTCAATGAGCTGCAGAAGAAATTCGGGTAGAACTCCCAATCTGCGCTCACAGTACAGTACCCGAGAAACTAAGCCTCAGTTGGTGTTGGTTACAACCACTCTCAGCCGCGTAAATTTATCTCGACAAATAACTCTTTTTTTTGTTAACAGTTTACAAGCTTATTAATAAGGATTAGTCTCACCTAATTCTTGCATGGTAACTCCGACCATCTGTGCCATATAAATGCCATCGTCGATGTAACTTGATGATTCCTTAAAAACCAGTATGGGACGCCAAATCAACTAAATGAGGTCCGTCCAACTTGGAAACTACTCTCTCATTCATGAGCCTAGTCATACTTCTGAACCCAAAACTACTTCAGTTTACTCAGGAAGAATCCGATAATACTGCCCTATCAAAGTGTGGCAAAGTGGCAAAGTTTGCAGCGAATAGGTAGCTGGCTATCAGAAGACCCTTCAATGAATGTTTCTCGTCCAGATTTTCTGGATCATTCTCGGAACTGAATTCGAAATGTGTGTTTCAAGGCTAAGGATTCATCACCGTTTTAGCTCAGAATAGTTTCGAAATGATTCAATGGAGCCACAAACACATCCGACGCATTAAACATAACTTTATCTATTAGTTTTAAGTTCTATGCAAATGATATAGGACACCTATTATCACTGCACATTTTGAAGGCATTTAATTGCTGCCTGGTCTTTGAGGTCTTTTTGAGCTTGTGTCCAAAAAGGAACATTATATATTTGTCTTTTAATAAACTAAACTAAAAAACCTTGAATTGCGTTGACACCAGGACGCCCCGCCAATTTTAGATTGGAAATCCCTGAATGATACTATATTATCGAGATTGTATACGTAATGTCCTAAGGGAAATCAGTGTCTTGTATTTTCCCTCATTAATGTGCTTATCTGCCGATAAAATATGATGTTTTATTCGGTAATTGCAGTCTGGTATGAGTAATATACTAGAACTATTTAAATTTTCCAAAACCTACAAATTGGTATGTTTTGGAAAATTTGAGTTACTGACACAACCCATTAGCCTTAAGGCTAATGGGTTGTGTCAGTAACTCAAATTTATGTTAAAAATGTGTATTTGATTAAAAAATAACGCAGCTAATGAAGGCAATCACAGAAATTTCAGATCTGGTTGTTAAACTCCATTTTTAAATGCCAATGCAACTAGATTATGCATATGCATAGATTAATCTATATTTTGATTACCAGGTCATATCAAGTTGATATATGAATCCTGTATTAGTTACATCTTTTGCGATTAGGCTCGGAGGGTATCACTGAGGCTTAATAGTTACACAGGGAACGAAAATGTTTGTCTTACTTAGGAGGATGTTTGCAGCAACGGCAAATATCAGCAGTGCGCATAGGGACGGCGCGATGACTTCAGTTTCTTATAATTATAGCAGAGACGAAAGTTATTATAAGCACAAATGCAAAGTCTGAATAACAAACACGTGTTTGTGATTCAGACTTTGTTAGTGTATTAATTATTACATGGGCTTTACGTTATCCGCCGAAGTATTTGGATTTTCAATACACTGACCTAAATATTGCTTCATAATATTACCTTCCTTTATATCGCATCAAGTCTAGGCCAATATATAGGAAAGCTATATTCTGCGCATTTCTTGAACCACATGAGTTAGGTTTATGTTGAGACGTTTACACTGAGAAACGCAATGCTGCTGAACAGTTTTCGCTTCCTTGAAAAACTGAATAACATAGCTTCCATAAGAATAACAAATATAAACAATTCTAACCTGGCTGATCATTGTTGTGGATTTTTTGGTAATCACAGAAGGCAAAGATGTTCAAGTGCTTGTGAGTAATAGGATTGTGGAAACTTAGCTTTATAGCATAGCGTTCATACTATAGAACTTTGATTCATACATTCGAAGCGCATTCCACTACATCGGAAATGTCCGTGGCCTTCTATGGGAGGTAAGAAGTTTTGAAGGACTCCGGTTTTCTGATGTCGAGGAGAGTGGCAGATCCCATTTGTTGACTGTTGAAATGATACAGGCCTATTTACATATGACAAGTGACAATCATTATTACAAAGTTTACGATTCAGTTTTCCTAGGTATGGTTACCAGATGTAAAAAGCTTGTTTTCTCTTTTTAGATGCATACACAAAACATGGAGGAGATTAAAGTGCAGCAGCTAAAGGCTTTAGAGTACTATTCCAAGAATGGCGTTATCACGTTCATGGAGGAAATTCTGAACAAGATGTTTGCTGTGCAACCACAAGACATTTATTTCTTTCTAGTACGTTATTGCTTTTATTCACAATAACAGAGTAGTAAATTCAGACAAAGAATAAGTGCTCCTGTGCCGATTTGCATCCGACTATTACCCGAGCTCGCCTCAGACATTTACAATGTTGCTTTAGTTGCTGCCTGGAAGAACACACAAACTGTAAGGTATTCTACAGTTTCAATGATTAAGATAGCTTCTTGGGAGTCATAAATACATCAACGCCTACGTAGAAAACCTCACTGTAGAAGAACCAGACTTGACTGGAGTCTTGCAAGCCCTCTCGGAATTAATGCTCAATCTGAACTTTGCAAGCAATTCGCAGTATGATTTGGACAATTGGATGAGGTTTGATCATGAAAGATTGACTCTCATGAATTCTAAAGGCAAAAATATGAGACACTGCTTCATGAGCATTCAAATGCTGGAGAACGCATGAAGTCAAACGGACAGACCGTGGGACAAAAGAATCCAGAAACTCCTGTAAAGCCGGCAAAAAAGAAGTATGCTTTGCTTAGAATAAAAGTACAATTGCATTCTTGGAGGATACTGTTATTTTTTTAAGAATATTTAATTATTTTATCAATACGTATGAGTGCTAGTATGCACAGTCTTTATGTTAGTTTACAGGTTGTACACATGGGGTCATTTTCTACATTAGCACTGGAAACGAAAACGTTTACTGGAATATCAACTTGCATCACATTACGAAAAAAATGTGCTTAACACATTCGTAACCGACCAGCCTTGGCGACTTCACAAAATGAATGTTTCTGTAAACAGAAAAGTACCTTTGACGTGATAAACTTCCCTTTAACTTATATAAATCTCTAAAAGCAACTAGCACCCATGTATTGACAATGCAATGAAAGAAGATGTATTTCAAATAGACGATGTTTGAACATTTTAAGTCAATATATGCAAATCTAAACTGTTCTGCTTAGAGCATTTTTTCTTTTTCGATACAACAAATGCATTTTTCAAAAAACGTTAAATCTATAGTTTGCATTACTTGGAATTTTCTGTAGACTGCAGGCTCATCCTATCAACAAACCTCGCAAATAACTATAAGTTACGCTTCTCAAACGTGCTGTAGGGGCCTTATAAAAATGTGGTCCCTTCAACCTACTATCGTGCGAAGAACATGAACAGAGGAATGCATGAAACCTGACAAAATTATTAACATTCATCTCGGGAACAAAGGAGGCGTTACATCGAATTTTAAAAAAAAACTGCATACGACATAACTTCTGAGACAACCCTCTTAAGTCATCGCGAAGATATATGGACTGCCTTAAGTTCAAAAACCTGAGTTCATGCTGCAGCTGACAGTATCGTAATAGGTGAACACTCGAGTTTTCAAAAGTAAGAATTCTAGGTTTAAAATGATAGATCATTTTTGCTCACCCGAATTTGTTCCTTTGTCCACTGAGATTTTGGACAGCTGGGCCGGCTGTCGTTTGTCAAAGCGCAAACTGACTTTATCGATCAGCAGTTCCAAGTTGTGGCTGTGTGTGTTGACCATGAACTGATCGATGTTTCTACGCTCACTGCTTCACCCTCAGTGTAGATTTTGGCATAACTAGAAGGCAAGTAGTGTTGTGTTCTTTCCCCACGGCAGAGGATGCTGGTAATCCTGCTCCCTATTCCGGTGGCTTCTTCACGGGACCGTTCTTACTCTCTCCTCCGGTGGATTCGTCACGGGCCTCCTACTGCAGTCCACATTTAACTTCTATTTAGAATTCATGGAGATTATAGACATACTTAGAAGAACCACAATTTCTGTCGGTTACGTAATAAATTCATTGGATTCCATGTGTTTCTCGACATTCATATAAATAGACATGGCAAGACACAAATGAACTCATACAGTTTCCTGACATGTATATTTCCACAGCCCTCTGACTTGAGGCCAAAGACCTTTTTGTAGAAACCTTTGCTGCTTTTGATCACCAATACTAGACAAAGAGTGCTCTAATTGAGCCAGTTGCATTTGGATTTCGTGCCGAGGGGCAACTTCCATTCATTATCCCTGACTTATGGTTAACATCCACGGTCGACACATTCTGAACAAACTGGGAATGTTCCGTATCACTATTGACTCCATCGTTTGGAGGAGCACATTCAAACTCAAACATTGGGATGTAATCAAGGAGTGAAGAACTGACGTTATGTTAAGTCATCCGTTTGTGTTAAGTGAATTTGTCTAAACGTCATTCTATACTACGAGAACAGTAAAAACAATCTCCAGAAAGTGGAACACCTTGTGTTGATGAAAAACGGAACCAGATTGAGTTGAATTACCTGTATTCATTATTTGTACTAAATTAAAACAACACAACTTAGAATAACTTGGAAAGTATGTTTCATTTAGGTGTCCAAAACATAGGCTTGACGCATCGTCCGTGTATGGAAGGAGTGTCTGCGATTACTGAAAGACATCGAAGGAAATAGCAAATGCAAGTGGCGCGCAAATAGACGACCAATTTACTTTTTTCGCTTGGACACACTGAGAGGAGTTTTGGCTATTTCTATGCGAAGTAAACCGTCTGCTTGGTCACGTGCGATAGTTTCCGTGTTGTCTCTTCTGATAGAACTATAAGCGCCGCCTCTACACGTAACCTAGAGCATCAGCTGAGAATTAAGAAGTAGGATCATCTGTTTGAGGTGGCCATTCGTGCCATGAATTCTGGCAGACGTTTGGTCGGGAATACACTGCGTCCATCCTTCCGAGGAAACTTGACCGTCCCTGAGGCTGGGCACTTAAATGCGTTAGGTATCAATCGGCATATTGATGTAGACGTCGCGTACAAAAATGACGCGGAAACATAGAAGGTGAGAACCAAGATTTTTTCACACAGCAACTGCCTAGGCGCGCAAGCGCCAAAAACTAGTCGGGCACTTTTGAAATGCCGACAACGACCTCAGGATTGAACGTTAAATGTCTATCTAATTACGTCTTTCACCTTTCCTGAAGCACGCCATCAACTTCAAAATACATTTTTTTCGAACGTCTGCCTTCCACTTCATATATTTTTTTAATATGTATCATTGTCAACAGACTGATAACTGTGGACTGATATGCTTTAAGCATTTGTTAACTTTCTTGTCTGCCTGTCTCACTAATCACCATGATATGGAAAAGCCTCAGTTATCGCTGCATAACTTAACTATGTTTGATTAAAATGACGCTTATATTACCGGTCGTATTAACTACATTTTTTATAGACATATGTGGTACTGTAGTATTCAAATCCAGATCTTTTTAGATTTATATACTTCTTCATGAACGTTACATATATGCTGAAATTTGAACGTTTTCATTCGTTGATAATATATTGTTTTTGTAAACATAGGTAATGCATCAATCGGCAGAATTGGGCTTTAGTACTCTCAATGTGTTTTTCTAAATGTAAACATGCAATCTGAAGGAATGTAAGACAAACAGCCATTTTTGTATTTGTTTTTGATAACTTCAAACGAGGCCGTCTTTCATAATGTATTGGGGCCTATAATGCCTCTTCACCGCGGATTCAGTGTATTATGTTTGTGTGCTTTGTCATAGTAGAACTTGCGCATACATGTATTTACTTAAAATTTATGTCCCACTTAACCTTTATTTTTCATCAACACAAGGTCTCCTAAGCAGGCCGCGGCTATTCCAAGTGTTGTCGTGTTTGGAGCTCTGAAAGAAGCCGTAATTTTTTCTTCCATTTCCATTACTTGGTCTCTCGCGATTGCGCAAACGCGAATCCTCCCCGTGGACTATGAAATCCACTATCCAGCCTACAAGGTTTTCAAAGAGATAACTCAGCAGGTTAGTGTACAATAGCATTAACAGTTGGGAATTCACAGAAGGGCCCTTGAATGAACGTATTATTAATTATAAGAAAATGACTACTAGTAAATGTTCAGTAGGCAGACTTTCCAAAAATACAGAGGCCTCCTTATGTTGATCAACAGAAGCTGTTCTGGGTAAGTGAAGTAAGTTGCATTCCGAGATTATACGAAGAAAATGAAGAAGATCTTTGGAAATCGAGTTTTACGCGTGAATTTTCGAACGGGTATCACTTGTTCGTCGTCACACTAAATGAGAAGTGAGGGCTTGGAATGTCGCCTAGAGGTTTTGGGGCAGAGATTACAACGAACGGGGTGGGATTGGGCGGGGGGGTTACGGTGACGTGACTCCTGCGGCGATAGGTTGTGCTGGTGAGGGTAGCGGGCGTGTTAACGTTTGGATTGTAGGCCACGTGTTCGGGGGAGGAGGGGGTCAGAGTCAGTGAAATTCTACTTGACCGAGCACGGACAGCCTGCTGTTGTTTCAGGCTGGGCGTAGATTAGTGAACCATGTGCGAAAACCGGCAGAGTGTGAATCAATCCCTACGTATCTGTTAATACTGGCCGGGCTCAAGTGCCAAGCATTGATAAATTCGCTCGATCGCCTCGTGTTAGCCATGGCCCGGAATAATTTGCACAAATACGCTAGTTCTTTCTTGAGCAAACCACCATTACCGGAATAACGGTAGGTACGTTGGAACAGAGTACGAACACAGCTTCTTTTGTGACCTGCAGAGTGGTTACTCCCATAGTTCATAAGATTGTGTCGAGCAATAATATCTAATGAATCTAGAAGTGAGAAGAAGACAACTCGATCGCTCGGACAATACTTTTATTCGCCTGACGTTTTGACGTCCGTCGTGGATTCATCATCAGAGACATTAGCATAAAACGGTAGCAGAACCTAGAAGTATTGTTATTGTCGGAGACAGACGTGACTTGAGTGTACACCCACTGATTACTTGTCCTTCGGAAACCATTTCAGAACAGCACAACTCGAAAGCATTATATACAACATTCAAATACAAGCAATCACAAATTGCAGCTCAGGGAGACCCCGGCTGTCAACAGTAATAATTCACAAATTCATATCCTTAGTGTTTGATCCAGGGGTCGTGTCAAATGGTCTTGAATTTCGTTTTGAGTTTTTTAAGTTAATTCATTTGCAACGAGGATCAACTTTTTGATTATTCTTATGGATGTAAAATTGATATTCATTAGTTGAGGGTTATTTCAGCGTCCTTCATCTGAATTCCATACCATATTTTAGGTAATATGTTTATTCATACAGAAAGTCATAAGGTTGTTAAATAAGGCAAAATGCGCGTTTCATATTACTATAACTCTAAATAGCATTTATTAAGGTCACACATCACGTGAGTATGCAGGTCGGAAAGCAGATGCGAATGCTTAACCTGAAGATGAGGAAGATGGTTGTGACTGCATAATTTTCTCCGATTTCCAACGTGCCGTATTATAGTATAGTACTTACTGGTCTTAATAGGTATGATTGCTAGAACTAGCACTGCTTGCATTGGGATACTCTATTATTACGCTATCCTAGTCCTCGCAGTCCAAATATAGGGAAAACTGACATATTCTTGCTAAGTAGAGGTAGGAAGGCGGAATAGCATAAACCCGAATTCACATTCCTTGTTGAGATCGAGGGGATATGAGTCCCAGCACTGACTTTTAAACAACGTCACGTCTGACTTAAAAGTAGCGCCTTGAGGAGATGCGGTTTGGTTAGGCCACAGTCACTACCACTGTCGCCTTCGTCCTCGACGTCATTCTCGGAGGCAGCCGCCGACAGTAGGCAGATGCAAATGATGCAGAACCTGCTTAACGGTGACGCTGATTAACAGTCAACGCTGGGACTCATATCCCCTCGATCTCAACAAGGAGTGTGAATGTGGGTTTATGTTATTCCGAGTAGATACATGTTTGAGGCTCGGAGTACACCCGCGCTTGCCCTGGTTTCCGCCTTCCTACTTTAATTTTCCAAGAACTGTGTCACTTTCTCATTTGTTTGGACTGCGAGGCCCAGCATACTGCGTTTAAAGTAATATGCCAATGCTAGGAGTTCTAACTCTAGTAATCATACTTACTAAGACCAGTAAGTAGTGTATTATAATACGGCCTGTACGTGCACGTTGGA
>UYRU01051364.1:712-10719 GCA_900617775.1 Dibothriocephalus latus | reverse complement strand
ATATATATATATATATATATATATGTATGTATATATACAACTTTCAAGAGGTTGGGCCTGATAGCTCAAGGGTTAGGGCATTTGCCTCTGACCGGATTGACGCAGGTTCGAAACTCGAGGGTGGCGGCAATATCCGCTGCTATAATTGAGTAGAGTATATCCAGCTGGCGACGCCTAATGAGGCAGAAATTACCATTCTGCATTCTCTGTCTTACGGTAAAATGTCCTAAAAATATACATATATATGAATATATGTGCTTCGCCAATCTAGTGGAGGAGCAAAGCAAAGGGAGGCCGGAATGGCCATTTCTGGCTTGTTAACCGCCATCACCGTGCATACCCAACCTCAAGGTTTGGAACCCCGAGATTTTAACCCGGGACCTTTGTTCATTTTGTTCAATACTCCGTGGATGCGTGAGCGGCTAACAAGGAAAGCGTTTCCTTCCGTCGCACGTCGAGTTCGTGCTCGTGCAGTCGCGTAAGAACCCGTTTGCCGGCTTAACCACAACGACAGTTGATGCCGTAAATGATACCGGCTTTTTGGTTAGCGGGTATTGGGTCCTTAGGCTGCATGAGTTACCTACCCAAATTTGCTAACCAGACGAGCGAATTCTTAGAATACACCAGCATTATGGGATATTGCTCTTCAGCGTGTTGGTTGTGGCTGCCCCCGTTGGTTTCCTTTGTTTGGCTCCTCGCCTGAATTTTTCGACGAATACGCAGAAACTGGACCTTTTTACAGGAATGGGCGCACAATGAACCAACTGGCTACCCGACGTAAACAAACTTTGTATGATCACGCACTTGATATAGGGGGGAGGCAGACTTAGGGCTAGTGAAGGTGTAGGTTAATAGAGATCGCTTCACAGCGTGTGTGAAGTGGAGACCAGGTAGGTAAATACAAATAAACGAATTATGTATACGAATTCGCCGGATAATATCAAAATCATGTTCACGGCCATGTTTACGCACGAGACCGCGCTCGATCAAGTCACATCGATCATGTGTGAAACGGCGTGATTGTCTAAGATAAACACGACAACTATGATAGATTAAACCGGAAATCAAAAAAGTACTTTGGATAAATGGTTTCAGCAGTCAAACCACTGGGAATTTGCCTTATGCTAATATCGAACTAGAGCGAAAAAAGACGTCTGACAAAACTTTTAATGAAGTGTCGTTAAACGTTGTCAAGATAAATTTATTTTATGAACAGGAGGCAGCAATTTGTAGTTTTTAGACAACCCTCGGACAATCTAAACCTAAAATGCAGTCCTGGTTCTTTTGTGTAAGAACACCGACTCAGATCGAAGATATTCCAGTTGCCTGAAGTTGGTGTTTGCCAAGGCTGTAACTTACCCGTTGTTTTTTTATTAGACTGAGGCTTCATTCCAAAAAGAGGAATGAGCTATTGTCGGAATACGGCTACTTTCTATACATACATATGAAAGCAAAAAGCCCAAAAAAGTTCTGCATCAAGTTACCCCACACGCAGTCGTCCCTCTCTCCTATTAAAGCTTGGCCGGCTTCGGTCTGGCAAGTGATTGCCTGTTCGTGACACATAACATTTTGTTTACTTTGGGAGGCCACTTGGATCGGTGTACGCCCATTGCTAATTGAATATATTCCAGGTCTGTAGGGCCAGTGAATGACAGGTGACATGTATATAACAACGTCAGATAGGCGTTCACCGATCGACTACGGGACTCACTCGTCTCGTCCTGGGCCCCGCCAGCAGCCGCTCAACGGTTAGCATATTATAGGCAGGAATGCTTTCCCGACAAGGACAATAGGTACTGGAATGACCATTTCTTACTTATTAGCCTTTATTAGCTAGTTATACCCAAACCCATGTGTGCACCACCCAATACTCGAACGCGCGACCAAGTGAGTGGAAGCCCTATACTCTAAATATTGCGCCGCGGACTTGTTCTTTGCCTTGCAGATGCTGGCGGGTCTCAAGAGAGCCCCAGGGGACGACGGGACAAGTGAGTCCTGTAACCGATGGGTGAGTGCCTATCTACTATTAATATTCCAGATCCAAAGCCGTAGAGCAACGCGCCGATGGCGCAGTGGTTAGAGCGTTGCACTCCTAGCCAGCAGATCAAGGGTTCGAGTCTCTAGTGGAACATCATTTGGGGTTGGGTATGGGTTGGCTGATATAGAGGAAATTACCATTCCAGTCTTCCTTGTCTATGGCGAAACTGAAGTTTAAGTGAGTTTATGCGCTATCACGTGAGTAGTACATGTAAACGTACCTACAACGTCGTCGCCCGCATCCATGACTGGTACTCCTGACATGGTTTAGCCTTAGGAATATGATGGAAGAGAGATAGATCGATGCGGATATCAGTTTGTTTTACTATAAGAATTAACACAGTCACCACTATGCCATTTCTATGAAGATGACAGTTCAGTTGGTCTTACGTATCATCGTACTAGGGGTTGAAAGAAACTTGCCGCGACTCGATACTGTGCACAGGACTTCAATGTGCTAAAAATATGATTGACTACTGCTGAAAATGGAAAAAAGAGGCACACGGAAAATCATATTTACGGCCCCCCACTGTTAGTCCTAATTGGAGGTACGGTGGTCTTGTTTTTGACAAAGTCAACGAGAACTTGCTTGTCGTACGGAAACTGTTGATGGTTCACTGTCAACGTCAACAAGGAGGCTGTATGTTGTCTTAAAAGCATAAGAAACAGTCCTGTTCAGATTGTTTGTTGTATCATCCGACCACGCCCACCCCAAATAATTCATTTCTGAACAAATGTTTACCTCTGTCCTCAGGGAGGACAGAGACCATTTCCTTGTGTCCTGTCCACAGAAGAGTTAGAAGCCCCCATTTTCATTGGAAAAACAAAGCTGAACAAAATGTTGTTGAATTTTGATGAAGTGTTACAACCGCCGATCGGTGATCGTATAGATTAGAATTAGAATTTCAAACTAGCCCTGAAGGGGGAATGGATATCATATGTCTGTGAAGTCTGTGAGAGCGAGTGCTAATTCATTGTTGACATGTTCCGGTATTTTGAGCAGAATTAATGGGTAGCTTACGGGGGAGCCTATGTACTGCAGAAATGTAATACCGGAAGGGATTATGCAGTTCAGTTCCTGAACACCTGCTATGTTGTAATCATCTGTACAAATGTTCAGCAGTACGGCTCACAAAATATGCACGAGGCCACCGAGTTCCCTATTCCCCCTTCTCACCCAAGAACGTGTCGATTACAACCGAAAACAGTACGTGTTGGGATAATATTATGTGAAGTTAGCTTCTCTATTTCTGTCATCGTGAAAGAAACGTCATAGCTCGCCTTCATACCACTAAACGAAAGCACAATTCTAAAATGAGGCTCCACAATGGCGCAAAAAGCACTTTGTAAATAATCCTTCCAAACAGTGTTTTTAATCACTTTAAATCCAACTGGCGATCATCCGCAGTGACGATTTCCCTATCACAAAATTCCGGCGTCGTCTTCGTGCTTTTTTATTCTTATAAGTCCGTCTGCAAAGACTAGTTTAGTCATTTACTCAGCGGACATTTTCAACGAGCATACTCACATAAATTAATGTTGAATGAGTGTACCACTTTGGTTTGACTATGGTCAGCACCTTTCTAGTTTTCAGTTCAAGTTTCTAATTCAGTTTTCGAATTCGAATTGTTTATAGGCATTCTTTTAACTAGAGGGGGCGTCACGGGCGTTTGAAGGACGACATGTAATGTAAACGAAATGAACTATTTGGCTCTTGGTGCAGAAATCAACATGAATATAAGGTTTCCTAGATTAATAACAAAACTACTTAACACAGGTAGAAGAAATTGAACCCTTTCGAGTGAATGGTAGAAAATGTATGGATGGATGAAACAGCTGAAAATTTTGATTACAACTGAATCCTCAACTATTTGATACAACTGAACGTTAGAATTTGTGAAAAATGGTCTGGATTTCCTGTCTTTTCTGGGCGACATGTTCAGGTCCTAGGGGTTAACCATTCTACACTTCATCCTTGAAAAATTATATCACGTTAACCTATAATTGGTGTGCAAGAACCAGCTGCCGTCAAACGCAACAAAGTGAAACTGCGCATGCCAGTTTTATCCTTTAATTTTTCTTTGGAATAAATCTTCAAAACTCGTCCTTTCAGGACTTCTAGTTACACCACAGTGGCCATGTTACCAAAAAACATGCATCTGGCGTTTCAGCGATATAGTCCTATTTCGGAAGAGAACGAAGAAGACCGTAGAAAAGATCCATTAGGCACGGAACCTAACATCATCGAACAGCATCCTAATGCGTTGGAATGCGCGAGGATTCATTGGAGCTTCGGCTTCTGTACAACCTGAATGGACCTCAATGGGCCCAATGGGTCTCAAATTTGGACGCCAATAATTTCTGGGTCAAAAGTCTTTCTAATTAACCGGTATTTCAAGTTTTACGAAGGCTTATTTATTTTTCGGACCGTTTCCTTTTTCAGACTCCAGATAATTGACGATTTGGTGTAATGTCGTCATTCCAAACCCCTTCCCTCTCACAATATTAGCGTCTTTACTAAACTCTGAAACTGTATCGGCCCTCGGCGCAATGCCTGTTTCTCAGTCCATGAAGTGGACAGGAATGAGCAGCGTTTTTTATCAAGGTCCATAGTTTTGAGTATCGTTTTTTTAAATGTAGACTACTTCTTTCGTTCCCGTGCCTTCTCACCTTTCCCTTCCACGATGGTGAACATTTTATTTGCTAGTCTGATGCAAGTATTCGAGTTTCGTGGAATAGTGAGTAAGAATCCGTGAGGCCGGATCCCTCGAACAATGTGTAAATGTAGGATCTCGTCTGTTTCCTCGAAAATATTTTAGTGCCAGAAATGTACGTGTATAGGTATGATGGGCCTACTTCTCTTGGCGATTTATTGGAGGTGACTGACCAGATCAAAGCGAAATCTGCCTTTATTTTAGGGTACCAGTTTCCTAACACGTCGCGTGCCTTTTGTACAAGCCAAAGAGAAAACACCAAAGGCATGCTTCGTTTAATTTCCGCCTATCCAACCACTTCCTAAATTTTTTAACCAATAGGAGTTGTTCTAATAGTTTGCTCGGTCTATTGGCTTCATTTTCAGCGTTTTTTGTCCCTTCCACAACCTTTTCAGCAACATTTTTAGTTCTGTAAAACAAATTTACGCGATTTTAATTTCCTTCCTATTGTGTAGCTATCGAGCACCTATACAGCCCCTGGTGTGTCCCACCCTTTGATTTCCCTTTAACGACGAATCTCGTGAGACACTTGATTTGGGGGATTTTTGCCATTGGGTGGCCATACGAGGAACTCTTACCACGGAACCTGTCTTCATTTTAAATGTTAGGATATCAATTTCCTTCCACGTCACAGGCTGTACACCATGCCTCGTTGCCTCATAAAGAATCTGCAAAGGTAGACGCAATCAGACGACCAAACGTTAATTACAACAGTTCGACCTTCTCGGTACATCTACTGTCATGGTTTGCATAGAGAGTAGCATATGGTGTGCCACGACCGATAAATGATGTCTCCGCCCATAAATGAGGTAGTGTTTATTGAAACAGTATGATTTTAAATCTATTCGACGAGGCAAATCAACAAATAGATCACAACCAAAGCTATCAAGAGGACACATCTTGAAATATATATCATGCAAGGGCAGTGAGAACGATGGATCAGCTCTCGTCGCTGGCAGAACACTGTGCAGCCTCTGAACACCTTTACTTTTTAGGACGCCGAAATCCTAGGCTGGGGTATCAACCGAACAGCCAAAGATACGCTCGAAACATGACAAACCGCACCAACTTCCATCAACTGCTGTACGATTCTCCCGGCAGCTTACTAGGCCTTACGAGTGCGGCTCAGTCAACGCAATCGCAGGCAGGATGCCCGACTGGTCGGGATCGCAATCAACCCTATAAGGGGCCAGAATACGGGCGTCCATGAGGGTATATCAGACACCAATGCGGCCGAAGGGAAACCGCGGGGAACACATACCGGTGAGACTTCCTATTAGGCTTGGACACAGTTCGCGCATGAACACGAATGACGAGGGTCGCCGTTGGGATAGAAGGGAAGACACGAACAACTATTTAGCAACCACCGATAAGACGCGCACGGACAGATGCCAGCGGGGGATAAGGAGACATGCGGATCTGGGACAACAAACGCAGTCAATACAGCTTAACTCAACGACCGCAGTCATCCCGAAATCACTCCTCACCCGACGAGTCGGGGGAGAAAAACACCGAGCAACAATACAAGGACATACGCCCTTCCCCCCAGTGTTGACAGACCGGCAGCATGAAACACTGTAAAGAATCATCTCCGAAGATGGAAGCTTGTTTGCTTGGACACGCTAGAACATTTAACCGATTAGTAGATAGGCGTAAACCGATCAAATCAGTGTACGCCTATCTACTAATGCATGGTCCCGATCAACAACCGCCAAGGCGTCGAGCCCGATAGCTCGATGGATAGGGCGTCTGCCCCTGCCCTGCTCAGGAAATTAAAAAGCTGAATATTCGTCTACATTGGTCGTTCCATTTAGGTAATTTTTGGTTTTGCAACATGCATTTCCTTATTTAAAATTCTGTGACAAGGCCCGCAACGAATAATGTCATATGACAGACGACATGACCGCAGTAAATAGTTGCTCAGATGATACGAGTGTGTGAATTCCGAGGATTTGCAGGCAAAAAGAATAAAATAATTCCTAGTTCAGACTTGGAGGAGACGGAAATATCATATGTTCGACTACAAACCTGCATACCAAAATACATTTCTGCAAGACATCCAATTCATATATAATAAGTGTATGCAGGCTACATGTTTTGGGACTTTAGGCAAGAAGAAGAAGTCCATGGTCTACCACCTTACCAGTCTTTGAAGAAAAAGAACATTTCGAAATGTTTATGTTCACAGAATACACTGATTTGTTGCGAGTAATTTATGCGCGTATGGTAGGTATAAGGATCATGAGCAAGCGAATTTACAAATGCCAGTATTAAACCTTAAGCTTTATTCAGAAACGTAAATACTGTGATTGGTGGATAGAGTAAAACCAGGAAGCAAGCCTCAGTGGCGGACACAGGCATACACATCCACTGACAGCTCGTTAATTGAGCGGAAGCTCGTTAATCGAAACAAATTTCCTGCGAGTGGATTGCCTGTTGCTTGAAATGCTCGTAGATGAGACTGCTCGTTACCTAAGGCTCCACTGTACTGGGATTGATGTGGCCGAAAATGGTTTTATACTTGGAACATAGGTCGCTCTAATAGACAAAGCATGCCTGCCTTTCATGTTTACGCCCAATCAGGAAGTGGGTACAACTATTGAGCTCTAGCTATTCGCATTAATTTTCTTTTAAAATCTGACGCAATATGCAAAGTAGAAAGACAGACACTGTCTGCACCTGAATGACCAAGAGTGACCCAATTTAGCACGCTCGGGCGTCTGAGATAGGTGCCTGCCTGCGCATTTTATGCGACAAACGGGTCCATGATAACAGCTTCAGTATGCTGAATATATTCACTTTCTCTGGTTAGGCAACTGTTGCTGGTAGTTACTTGCCTTACCTATCACACAATTGCAGGATACGATGTAGTCTATCCAGGAATCTAAAATAGCAGTATCCCAACAGTTACAAACTAACAAATAGGAACGAAGACGTTTTCAAATATAAGCTGCGTGTTCATTTAGCATCAAGTTGCTTACATAGCATATTTAGCTGAGAGAAACAAAATCTGTTTGGTGTCACTACATAATTACCTTAAATGAAAGGTTTTCACCAAACTATCCAGTAAATGTGCGAAAGGTATTAAAAAGTTTCCTTAAGAAACACTTACGGATCGCTAACGGAACCCACCCGTGCCGTTATGCCTTGGGGTTCGCTCTTGAGGCCCGTCAACAGTCGCACAGCGGCTAGCGTTGTGGACAGATTTACATCGCCAATAAACACAAGGAAGACTGAAATGGCCGTTTCTGGCTCCTTAGCTTTCATCAGTCCCAGATGGTGGGTCAACAGAGGCTCGATGGTAAGAGTTTCGGACTTCTGATCAAAAGGTTGTGGATTACAGCCTCGGACGCCGCACCATTTGGGATTGCGTATAGCTGGCTGATGATTATGGCTAATGAGACAGAAATGGCCTAACCAGTCTCCCTTGTCGTCGCCGGCAACGGTCGTAGTAAGAGCATTGATAAAAGATAAGCTGCGTCAATTTATTCAAATCAAGCCTCGTCAAGCATAAACCAGGTCAGCCCTTCATTTTGATACACATTGCGTTTCGCTGAAATTGAATTTTGTGGGTAGTGTGTGCTCATTTATAACAGCCATATATGGCTGTTATGGAAAATTACGGTTGAACACCTGATGCATCCAATGCTGCGATCAAAATCTGATTGAGAAGTTTAGCGTAAATATGCTTTTGAGATTGTGTGTGAATTTCAGGCTCAGAAAGCCCTTTCTAAAGGAAAATGCATTTCCATTTTCATTCATTCAAAGAAAACAGACGGGATTTGGTCGAAATGGGAGGTTGCTGGAAAGCAAAGACATATCTTGTGCTATTAACTATCACAGAACAAAACCTATTGTTTTTCCATTCCTGAATCCTGAGCCATGCCTTAGAATTCTTTTCACTGTCTGCTCTTTTTGCTCAGTTACTCCTGCTGGCTCGTGTTAATTGACATTACCCCATTTGATTATACTACTTGGAACAAGTGAGTAGTCGCCTACAATTATGTAAACGACCTTCTTGGAAATGTTCGGCTGTGCTGATGCATTTCTTAACTACTGTGTACCGATGGGGAGTTTAAATGCGTTTGCCTACATTTCCCTTAATAAACTTGACTTGACGGACTGACTGATATTAGTCCAAGCAAAAAACGTTTCAAATAAATCTCATCTGGAACCGGAAAATCCGATGTTAAGTCAATGAAAATCAGTTGTAGTGAAGTGTGGGGGATTGCATTATTTTGCAGCAACAAGGAATAATTATGTTTCGCATTTTGTGACCTTTCTGCCAGAAAACTCAACAATTAACTGCGACAAACCATTAAAGTTTGAACATCTGCTTGAACTTCTACTGTATTGCCTCAAAACGTACTTCACATTTGATGGACAAATGTATTAGCAGATTAAAGGCACTCCCGTGGGCTCCCCCTGACAGGCCTGATTGCTGAAGTGGTACGCCAACGGATAGAACACTTGGTCTTCACCAGGTATCAACCAAAGTTTTGGGCTCGTTTTGTCGATGACACCTTCGTCATTGTCAAAACATCTGACATTGAGCACCTCAAAGAGTTACTGAACTCGATTCATCCAAATATCCAATTCACAATGAAGGTGGAAAGAAATGACTAACTACCCTTCCTCGATATCCTAGTGCGCCAGTGTTCGACTGGACTACTGCAAAATACAGTATTCAGAAAGGCCACCAGCACGAATCGAGTGCTAAATTTCAACAGCAATCACCCCATGTGCCACAAACATAGCTGCGTTTGTACTCTGTTTCAAAGAGTTCAAACACAATGCAGCACACCAGGTGCCAGAAGAGCTGAACAACAATACCTTCAGGAACTCTTCCGAGCTAATGCTACTCAAGCTCGTTTATCAAACAAAGCAAACGCCGAGTAAACAGACGACGGCCAGTACAAAAGCAATCCGAAGTTTGGAGGACCATTCCCTACATAAAAGGGGTTTCCGAAACAGTCTCACGACTGTTACAACCCGCTGGCGTAGGCACAGACCATCGAACTCAAGCGACAATACGCCGCCAGGGGATGCAACCTAAAGACAGACTGCCTCCTACAGAAACTTCTGCAGTCTTCTACAAGATGTTTTGCAACGAGGGCGACGGCCAGTTCGTTGGAGAAACAGGCCGCAAATTGCAGACCCACCTACACGAGCACAAACTAGGGGCGCGGAGACTGGACCCAAACTTGCAACTGGCAGCACACTGGCCATGACTTCGATCTTCAAGGAGCGGCCATT
>UYRU01051359.1:0-10253 GCA_900617775.1 Dibothriocephalus latus | reverse complement strand
AAGTAGTTCTCAGCTCACCCGATTGTCACCTCTTGCGAGAATTTCGGCCTCACTAAATTTGAACGTGTTGCCGGGTCTCGTCGAATGAGCCGCAGCTTGAGTATTGGCATCATTTCGCCGCACTGTTGCCACGTGTTCGGCAATTTGCGTCTTGAGAAGTCTGGCAGTTTCTCCGACATAGTTGCTTTGACCGCAACTGCTTTAGATCCTGTAGACGACCCCAGATGTTTCTGGCCGTGGCAGCGGGTCTTTTCTTCATTATCTGACACCTTATGGTTGCCTCCGGCCTGTGTGCGACTCCAACTCCAAGTGGTGCGAGAAGGCGGCCGACGGCTTCCTGAACGACCTGAACATTTCATATTCGGTGCTGAGACTCAGTTTGGCCAAAACAATTCGCCACTTGGGGAGTGCACAGGCCAATACGTCGTTTAACGCCAGTGCTAGGGAGCCAGCTGGCAGAGAAACCATTACACCCGAGTCCACCAGAGCTGATGAAATTTCAACGGGTCACGACCCTCACGCCACCCATCAAGTAATTAGCGCACGGGCAGGCAACTATCCTCGACAGGGGAGCCGAAATTGTCATAAGTATGCAGTAGAATAGTGCCTGCAAATCAGTATGTATACATTACCCATTTCTGCTGTTGGATCCGCGACGAATTTCGAAACGTCGGGCGAATAAAAATTTCGTCTGAGTGATCCCATCGGCCTCTTCTCAATTACTTCCTGGGACTCGCATGTTCGCTTTTATTAGCAATGATTTTAGTGTTAATTCGTCAGCCGAATCCTTCTAAGCTTCGTCCTGAAAATGGGCATGAATAGTTGAAATGAAATCCATAATGGTTCGCCTGTTTTTGAATTGCCACATTTATCTTTTTTTTCCTTTTGCTGTGCTAGGAATGTGACGATGCCAACCCAGTTACCAATTTCCTACAAGAGGAGGCAACTGAAGCACACTGCCGCCTCCATCAGCGTCCCTTTCCGCGCATCAACTCTGACTTAGTTGACGAATTTGCTATGAGGGCCAACGCAAGGAGGTCTTCTTCGTGAGTCCCCGTCTGTCTTTTTCACAGCTTTCGATCACGCACCAGATGGGACCCTTTCTTAGTGTTGATTGTGACTATCTTTCGACCATATGTTGCTCACATTATCACAATTCTCGATTTTCTACTGTAGTAGGTGACGAAAATACTGCAGCATTGACCGAAGTTCTGAAATTTGTTTTCCAGTAGAAAGGAGTACCTAAGTGGGGTTGTAATGTTGACTATCATATAACGGAAGTCCAAGCTATTTCAGTCACGCCAGGTTTTAGGCGTTCTCAGTGCGTGTATTTCCGACCTCCTGTAAAAGTCACTTAAATAGTATTCATTGTTAAATTGATTTTTGACGCTAGTAACTCCAAACGTTCTTTATAGAAAGCATGTGGAAATACATCCTTTCTTATATTCCATTTGTAGTATTTACAAGAGAATCAAAAAAGCAAACGCACACTACACAGCTTGTGTAATTTTTAGGTCAGAAAAACACGCGTGGAAATAACTGGCATTGTAGCGCGCTACACGACAATCAAAATTAAAATCCCACCTACTCAATCCTGTCTCACTGAAATCACATTAGGGGAATTTAATTGAGTTTCCATTAGATACGTAACCCATTATACTTACTGATTATACCGAAAATTTGGACTTTCCGATATTTTGACTGTAACCGTTGTGGCTCCGTGTTATTTTCTCAGCCTGGAGACGAGCATTATCTTAGTGCTGGTGCTTGCTTTCGTTATGTCATCTAATAGTTTTTATGGTTACTTGCAACATCTGAAGAGGGGTAATGTGAACCTACCAGCAATAATCACACTTATATGATTATTTTAGCAAGCCTCTTACTTTGGTTTCTAGTGAACTGCTGCGTGCAGTCCTCATTTCCCTAACACGGGTACCCCACCAGGATACTTAATGTTTTACTTATTTGGCCCAATTCCGAAAAGCTCGGCGGCCTCGGTTGGTGTTAGAACCCATGGCAGCAAGACTTGAGTGTAGCCAGCACTCTAACCACCCTAGCTACGAGACCTCATCGACAAAGTCAAGTGACGCCTCCAGCCAACTGCAATGAATGAATTCTACCATACTGGTACGGTAAGCTGACTGGCCAAAAAGAATTTCCTAAGCAAACAGTCTAAAATCAGCCGGATGACTACCGGGCGTATAAAATCACCTCTTAATTTAACTTGCCTGGTAGTCATTTTGTGGATGCAAGATTGGTTGTTTAGGAAATCCTGCTCGGGCAGCCAACTTCGAATACCAGAATTGTTTGATTCCATCCATTGCAGTATTCTGGGCAGCTAACTCGAATCAACTGGGATTAAACTCACAGCTCCTGGCAGGGCCTCTTATCACAGGTGGTTACGGCGTTGGCTGTAACCTAGCTTTACTCTTGCTGTCGTGGGTTAAAATGTCACCAAAGCCGTGGAATTTTACATTTTTGAGTCAAATGAAGTATTCCCGTTACTTGCTCTTGCTTATCATTTTTGCATCCTTAGTTCTTTTTCTTGTGCTCAGGTGAATATTTATTTCACGGATTCTCATTAACTGTTACATTTTGTGGTTTCCTTTCATTAGCTCGAGGTTGCGTCCTACACAGAGTACTCAATGCTTTAAAAAATGCTGAAAGCCAGCTAAACCGAGCTGCCTCGTGTCAGTAGGACCTTTGGGATGCAACCAAACCTCTAGTATTGGACTTTCCCTCCGTTCAAACACGCAGGGTTTCGTGCACTTTCTGAACTCAAGTTTCCTTTTTGTGCTCTTTTTTAGAACCGTGGTTATGGAACGTCAGGAGGCCCGCTTTGTACCCAGGGGCGAGCAGCTCGACCGACAGGCATTCAAGGCTGATCTCCCGCGGGATAAGTGCCGCGTCATCCGTGAATTTGTGGCTGATATTTTTAACCGACATATCACTGAGGCCCTCAAGGTAGGTTAATTGTACGTGTACTTAGTTACTTACCAAACCTGCCTCGCAGTTCATATTATTCACTAGGACCAGCCAAACCATTTATGCAGCGCAAGATCTGGCCACATTTGAATCTGACTTCGAATTCAAATTCCTCTACTGCCAACTGAACTTTCGGTATTAAGCCCACTGGGCACGCTTGAACGGGCTATTTCCGTGGTTACTGCTGAAAACCGACATATCTCATCTCTTATACTTGTGTAAAGGGAATTTTGCTTTCAGTGGTCGAATTTAAAAGTATGTTTTTCAAACTAGAATAAACTTCATTAGTGGAAATAAAACCCATTATCACCTGTACATTATCTTCAACAGAAAGAGGTTTATTTCTTAACCTTGGAGGTTCCCACCTCGATTGCCCCTATGCAGATTTATGTCAGTAACTGTCCAAAACTGGTCGACTTCAACAGTACATAGGCGTCACCGGCTCTCCTCTTGATCAGTGTTTTGATTTTAATTCCGAAGCTCCCCGTGCTTCTTATACCTCATGCGCCCCTGAACCGTTCCGTTGCTCAGCGTTTTCGCGACTTTTTTGCTTTTCGTACTCATTTGTTTAATTTCGCATCCCAAAATCACCTTAGTTGACATTTTGTTCTTCAGTTGCATCGTCTGAAATAGAAATAAGTCAACAGGGAGCTTGAACAAGTGAAGTCGAATCTACCCCTACAAGGGTGTATATCAGTTAGGGCAGGAGTCGGAAACGTATGGTTCCCGAGCCAGACGTGACTCTTAATGAGTGCATCTGGCTCTCTCAGATAAAATTGGAATTAGACACTTTAAATTTGGTTATTTTGGTTCCTCCACGTGCCACCGTCGATACATTTAATTAAATTCAATCTTCAAATATATTATATGGCCATCACTGAAATATATTTCCAAATATGTGCCTTCTTGGCTCTATGAGTAGTTAGAATTTTGGTTTTTGGGTTGATGCTTCAGTCTTTATATGTTGTTCATTGTGGGAATTTTTAAGGTGCTCTTGAAGTAGTCTAGTGTTCACAGTTCAATTTATGTATGCTGCCGAATGTACCCCTTTTGCATGAGTTCATTGGCGCCAGAATGTTTCCTCGTAGGAGTATGAAAGTAAGTAGCATTTTGATATGGGCAATGAATTACGACTCTCTTGTAGGTTCTGGGGCCGAAGTAAAGTATAGGTAATGATTTTGAGGTGCTAGTAAAAACTTAACGGGACATGGTTGTTACTCTACTGGTTTTATTTTGCCTGTTGGGCCTGAGTCTTGCCTGTGAGTATTGTTGTAGTGGATTTGTTTGGATTGACGAATGCATGTGAGCAGTCATTCTCACATCTTAAATACATCAAGTCCACCCTACGATCACGTCTAACGGATGAAAGTTTCGATATCCCGTCATAGACACTTGTTGCTGGTTTTGCTGCTCAAAAAGAACATTAGTTTTACTCCAAACATTTGCTGTCAAAGTAAATCATTTGCCTTTGTTGGTCGGATGCGAACACTGTTTACTTGTTGGCATCGCAACTTGTTATATAGTCAAATTTTCGTGACCTGTACCACCGCTTGACGGAGATAGGTTATTCTAAGACAGCAATCAGATCGGTTTAGGTCCACTTACGAAGAGCTGCAAAACCCATAAACACTTTCGTTGTTACTTGGCAGTGCATAAGTACAACCGATTATATCAGTTACCATCCGCACATCTACGCGGGTCTGTCCAGATGTTTATTCCACTGAACCTCACCCCTGCTTTACTTTCGTTCTAACTCCTGTTTTTTTATCTAGCGCCGAAACACCATACGACAGGACTTGAAGTCACAGTCCATTCGCAGACTCTTCGTCGATGAGTTGGGCAAACAGATCATTCCGCCCTCTGACGATGGCAGTACTGGTGGTTCGACAGCGAATGCCCATGGCCGGCGTGCCTCCCTGAACTGGGATCAGTTCGACCTGATTGTAGGCTTATTAGATGAATCCCTTCGGTATGAGGACATGTCCTACAACACTGTGATTGCGCCCCTCGTTGTCGACCTGGCTACGCGTCTCAGCACTGTAAGATTGTGCACTATATCGTTCTTTATTTACGTACGTGCGCGTGTGTAGCACTACTTTTCACTCTTCACGCACACGATTTTTTATACCTTATATTAAGTTGTCTTAACCGTTCGGTAGGACGGTGCTTTGAGTTTTTATGCTTCACAACAGGTTTTCGGTTGAAGATATTGGTTTTTCATTGATAGAAATGAAAATTCTTTTTCTTTAAACCGATTAAAGATAATGACAGGAAAAGGGTTCTGTTTTTGGGGGAGTAACTGCGTTCTGTTGTCTTGTCAAACCAATGTTCACGTTGGGTATTTGAGAGTGAACAGATTGTGGGTTATCCTAGTCAGCATAAGTCTTGGGTCTGCCTGTGCAGGCGGCTTTGCGGGCGCGGGATCCATCCCACGATTAACTCAGTTGCATGGGACTATCAAGAGTCCTTCGGCTGTCTTGCACCAGTATACTTAGAGTAGTATTCAGAGCGCAACCTCTTACCCTGAAGATCTGTACGCGCGCTTCCATTCGACATGGGTCGCATGTATACTTAATTGAGCACTGTTCATCCTGAGTGTAGAAGGCGACGGCTAACAGTTTGTCCTGGTTTAACCAACCGGAGAAGAAGCAGATGCGATCACTGGGACAAGAACTTTTTCGCTGAGCGTTTCGATTTCCGTCGCAAATCCATCATCAAAGGCAATAACAGAAATTGGTAATTCGTACACAGGAAATTGCAGTATTTGTAAGATACAGTCGGTATGCTACTGTATACCTATGAAAATTAACGACTCCTGCTTATCGAGAATAATTGTCCGCTTGTGCGCTAATTGCTTGATGGCCGGTATGCGAGTCGTGATCGGCTGAACTTTCATCAACCGTGTTTGAATTAGGCGTGACGATTGCTCGGACACCTGGCTCCCTAGATCCGTTCGACTGTGTGCTTCTGGAGTGACAAATTGCTTTGACCAAACGAAGCCTCGGCACCGAATATGGGTTGCACATGGCATTGCACTGGCGATCAGTAAAGCATGATCCTAGGAATTCGCGGTTCAACGACGGACTGTGGCGTCGGGTATTTTGGGGAATTACCTTACCTAGGTCAGTTGTGAGGCATTAATTTTCATCTTACTCCTTAATGTACACCATAGCACGTCCTAACTTTGGCGAAGGCATCAAGGAAACTCGTCGTGTCACGATTTAATTCATGAAGAGCGGCTCTCCGCGTGGTCCAACCCAGGGACGTCCAGCACAAAAACATCTAGAACTGATGATGACTCAGATCACAGTTGCATTAAACTGCAATACAGCAGGATTGGGACGTGTTTTCCTTCAATATGTGACTCACGTAACCATCTTTGTGGGTACTGGGCTTAATTTGAACGTCAGGCACAACTCATTGGAGTGTCTGTTATTATGCAAGAATATTAATGCACCCTCCCACTCCGTACGCAACATCTGCCGTATAGGTCATGGCCTCAGCTATTGGTTTCCAACATGTGCGGAACAATTATTTTGCTATTTACCCGGCCTCTGTGCCTCATCCCAGAGTACGGAGATGTTTCGTTGTCTGGTATTGATCTCTTCCTTTTTAAAACTCTTCGTCCTCTTTCCGTCCTTCAACTTTTAACTTTAAAATCTGTCTTCTTCTTAGTCTATACTAAGTGTAAGCGCACTCTTCTACCCTAATTTTCGCTTTAGCAACTTGGTGGAATCCGCTATTTCGCCAACATGACCCACAGCATTCAGCGCCACCGCATATGGGGAGACCTCACCTTTTGGGAAGATGTCTTCAATGAACAGGTGAACAACCAACTCCGCCAACTGTACCTTTATCACTCGGGAGAGCAACAGGCGCAGGAGACTGCGTCGCCCAACTCTTTTGTAGGTCTCCATGGTTAATTCATTTTGACTTTTGCTTGGAGGGAACAGTTTTTTTCTGCCATTTCTACTTTTGAGCCTTGTCTGCCTGTCCGGGGTCAAAGTAAGCCATTCAGATATCGTGCGTACTTCGCTGCGAATGTTATTTTTTCATCATCAGCCAATCGAATATCGTGGATTAAACTTGCCAGGAACAATGCTGACAAAACAACTTATTTTTTCTTTTCATGTATGTTTGATTGGACAGCTTTGAATATTATATCCTCTCTTTAGGTCATAGTGGAATTCACGAAAAAAGTTTACTGGTATTCCGATGTGTCACTTCCGTAATAGACATAACCTATGCGTGTCTAAAATGGTTCAGGCCTATCACAACTGCGATATATTGCCGCAAACTTAACCCTTCGACATCACCGCCAAACCTAGTTGAACTGGTTGCACTACTTACTAAAGGCCGAATCCTTCAAGGACACAGGACTACATTGAAAGAGCGTGTACTCGTAGGTGACAAGTGGAGCTTGCGATCAAGCTTCGAGTCAGTGCGGCATATTTTAAGTTGTTGACAACAGCTAAGCAGTGATTAGTGTCTTTGCAGTCTCCCTTTCTTGGCATGTAACAGTTTTCCATACTGCTCTCCGTCAGTTGTTCATTGTCAATACTTTCTTTAACTTATCCTTACACTATGATCCCTCCCTAGCCTGCCTATTCAACGGACCTCAGTACTCTGGAGATCGCTGCTGAGGAGCTGCGCATAGGCAAATTGCGTCCCGCGGAAATGCAGACCACCTTACAGATGCACGAGGAGAAAACCCTCTGCGCTCAGATTGTGCATTTCATCAACCTTATCATCAATTTCTGTGTGCCCCTGAGGGCGGCATCCTCCGTGGCCCAGGGCGGTCAGAAGGGTGGCACATCGGGAGACCTCTTGGATACCTCTGGTCCCTATCCTGCAACTGGATCGGGGACATTGCAAAGTGGATGGCCTGTTAATACACCACACGGCCAGCAAAGGAAGGATACCGGTTTCTCTAGGTGGGTACTTCCATGCGAAGGTTAATTATCGTCTGATTTTATTATGCAGCTCTCTATATTTACCTGCTATACGTTGTTTTTCCTTTAGATATAGAGTGGTACCTCAAAAAGGATCACATGCTTTTGTAAACGCTAGCCCAATCGATATTTCTTTCTCTTGGCTTTTAATTTAGTAGAATTCATAATGGAATCCAGCGTAAGCTTTTGGCAAACAGAATTGACGAATACATACGAGGGTTCGCGTTCCAGGTGTTTGCATAAGTAAAGGAGAAGGCTGGTTGAGGAACTTCTCAGCTTCCACAGCAACTATCCGGTTGCTCACATACGAAATTATGTGAGAACGCTCTTCAACCAGAATCACACTCACCGCAGCAGGCCGGAGGAAAAGGTACGAGAGGCCCGAAATATCCGCGACCAATTTACGCGGAATGGATATCCGAAGGCGTTTATACGTCGATGCTTGTGCGTTCAACCTCAGATGGCCCAAATAGAAGCACCACCGAAGATGTGGCACGCTCTGCCATACATCAGGGACTTCTCAGAGGCGACTGAGCGCGTCGCTGCGAGCCTACTTTTTCGAATTGCCCACCGGTAAAAATATACCATGCACAGAAGGATAATGAAAATCGAAGACCGGCTGGATTTCAAAGAGCAAGTGTATCGAATCCCATGCCTGAGCTGTCCTTGCAATTAAACAGGTCAAATTGAACGCGTGCTCGGATCGTGCATACATGAACATAAGCTGGCTATGCCACGGGACGACAAATAGTCGCAATTTGCAGCTGTTATTTCTGACGATGAACTTATCTTACGAGTTTGATAGCTCAGAACCAGCCTTCTCTACTCAAACGGAATTCATCCTGAAATACTATCCGAATTTAGAAAACACAATCAAACTATCTTGATATTTTGCCAAGCAGGTGGATTGGTCGAAGGAGTTTCATAAAAGAACTTTCTCGCTCGTTGACCTTCAGACTCCTAAAAATTATTTTTGCAAAGACATCTGAAAAGTTTATCTCTACGTTAAAAATAGGCAGTACTCTCAGAATTTCGTGTAGTCTTTGAATAAGGATGTTTGCCGTTTCATGGATTACTGTCATCTGCGATGCCCGAACAAGCTCGAACAGCAGTTACTTTTCAATTGAAACTGTATTTCAATAAGCACTGAATATGTCAGTATTCAAGTTGCAATACCTTGTATATGATATTTCGAACGTCGTTACCGACGATATCTACCATGAACACTGACAATTTCTTTCTCGTGAATTGGTTTATTGTGGTAGTAGATTTTCGCAGCAGATGCCACACTCTCATCACCTGCCTGGGTTCGGTGACTGAAAGGAGTCGAGAAGACCGGAGGTGGGATCGGTTACAGCGACTGACCGAGTTTAATACCCCGTTTACGCGTGCTACACACGACCTGGTCCGCACACAATGGACCGGAATTTCACACAGACAACAAAGAAGACGGCTCGGACCCCAGCTCAGATGGAGCGCCATAGAAGCAAGAAGAGGAAGAAGCCACTGTGGCCAGATTTACCGCCCTCGAAGGAGGATTGAATTATGCCGTTATTTGGTAGCCTTCCAAGCAAGGGCTTTCAGCGCATCGCAATAGAGTCAAACGTGTCAGACTGCTTATAGTGAGGAAAATACGCTGAGTGCCGTCGATGTTACTCTATATGCCCATTCACAGTCAATATCGGAGCCGGTTAGTGACCTGATGCAGAATCGTACACAGTGACAGACGGAGCTAAAGAGCTCATCTGTGCGTGCCAAATACACTAGTAATACGCAAGACAACAGGATTTCACATAAAGGAAGTTATATGCTCGAGCGTCACATGTGTAAATCGGCCAGTTGATGTTTCTGGATGTGTCTAAAGACAGATCCTACAAATTACCACAAGATGCTGCATCGCATGCGATTTCGTGGACAATATTTTCAAATCCTGATGGTCTACGCTTCATGTAGGGTGTACAAGATCGGGATATAATTGAATCGTTGATCTGTGGACTACCTGGATTTGGTGGCGTCCATCAATATACCCATGCAGACGACTTGTTTAAGGGAAAGCTCGCTGATATTTTCATTTAGGCACTTCATTTAAATTACAGTTTTTGTTTTCTCTCGACTCCTGCTACCTGATGCCTTACCGTACAAATCCTATCTGATACTCCTTTTGAAAGAAGGTGTAAATAAACAATGTAGTTCTATTGGACAACCATTTTTGATAATGTAATTGTTTTTTCTCTCGATTAGCTAGTCTGGTGACATTACTCTGTTTGTAGGAATCGGAGTGATTTCTCGCTGCTCGAGCCATGACAGGCGTTATTG
>UYRU01051294.1:358-10761 GCA_900617775.1 Dibothriocephalus latus | reverse complement strand
CCAAAGGCTACACTTTGGTCCCACTGGAACCATTCTATCCTTTGGTTCCGGAGCATTGCCATTAGGACGTTCAGCCGAATTAACGATCGTCCGCGCGAAATTTGCTCTGTCCTCTCGAAAATTCTGAACTTGCTATATTCTCTATCCGAAGACAAGACTGAAATATGTAGCTGCCTTTAGATAATTCTACGTGCATTAATGCATCTTCTTGGCTTTAAAGTTCTCTGCAAACAGTGCGTACTCGGTATATGTTTTTGTTTCATATTATCTAAATGCTTTTTCAATGAAAGATTGTTTAGTTGGTCAGTCGTACAGTCAGATGCATCCCTTACACCATAACTAAGTCTAGTGGCTAATATGTTGCGTTGATCTGCAGTCGAAGTTTTATAAGTTGTCTCTAATAAATCCGTTTCTGGCTATTTAAGACTTCGAATTGATTAACGGTAGATGTGAGTAGACGTGGTAAAATCCAACGCTCAACACTCCTGATTCTGCGGTCCTTGGAAGGACGATTCCACTTGTTTTCGTTTACATACCCGCCTCATGCTCAGGCTGTGGTTAGTTAAGTAACGTAATTCTAAGATACGTACAAAATAAATAACTTTATATTTCTGCTTACCGCATAACCACAAACCACCGTTAACTGTTAACAAAGTAAGGGGCTGGGGCCGTGCCCGTTTTTACTCTGTTATTAAGACGTGCAAAGTTAAATAGTAACATCACTACATTGCGATATTAGAACAATAAACCAGTTCTCTTGGCAACGCTACCTTGCGGCTTGGATCCAGTACATCAAAACACTACGCAAAGTATCTTTGGGTAAATACGGCAAGCCGTTCATATAAGCCGGTTGTATCGAAAATTTTCGAGCGATCTACTAGAATAAATATCAGTCAATTTTGTTAAAATCCTTCCAGTGGCGTCAATGGCTGTGGTCGTGCACTGCAACGGGTCAAGTGATGCGGTTCAGTATAAAGCAAGCTAAACAATTGATTCGGGTACAGACGACTTTTAATGGATTTTGGGGTGTCCAAACGTTCCCTGGAGGGGTAAACAGCCTGAAATATCGTATAGAGATGATTTACCAACAAGCAGAACAAAAACGACTCCAATGCCCTCAATCGGTGTTGGTCACGTCGTCCTTACAAGACTTCCAAGGCCTCTATTAGCTGTTGGCGTAATAGCACTTGCCGCAAAGCATTTTGAACCAAGTATCCATCCAGCCGGTTTTATTTTGCGAATACACATCCAAGGTTCTGCGCTCGGTGGGTGCGCGAAAATCGGCCGTTTTCCCATCCTTCCCCGGAAGCAATGCTCCAGCTAAGATACAAACTTCCTGAACAATGTGGTAAGCGTTTATTATGCGGAGCTCGCGAGAATATTACGGACAATCCCAGAAGTGCGTTAAAGTCTGCTTTAGTATACTATTTATTTCGCGCTCCCTAAATTCAACCCCTCCACCTCACCTCTAACGAAACGGAGATTAGCTCAAAACATATCTTAACTCTTTTCCTCAATATATGTTATCTGTTCTTGGGCCCATGCTATTTGATCTTCACCTCCGAGGAATTTAATGGGTCGAGATCACCACTGCTGTTACTGCTAGTTGTCATACATGGAAGAGCGCTATCGGAAACTTTACTCAAGTGGGATAGGTTAGCCATAATCAAAGCCTTACCATACGAAAGTGGTTTAGCTTGACGTTTATTGTAATTCAGCCCTATGTTTCTTCCTTTTGACTGCATTCAGAAAAAAAGTATGTGGTCGATCAGGATCATAACTAGTCAGCACTGCCTTCTTAACTGTGTATCTTAGCATGCACTAGTCTAAAAAGCTGCCATTTGACCCGAAGCTGGTCATGGCTAGTGACGGTTTAGGGGTGTTCCGCTGAGAACTATGCATTGCCGCTGGCGTGATCGGTGGCGTACATACTAGCTTGAGAACGGATGTTCTGGGTGCCCTTGCAACCCAGACACAATGGAGGCTGGTCAATGTGTATGTTGTTGGCTTGCTGCGTAGCGTACGTAGAACTATTTTTGCGATGGATAGCTGTCTTTGTGGAATTTGACTTCATCATATTATCCTTTGCCGTGGTCAGCTCAGGTTTATCAAGGGAAATATAGGTAAATACCTTTGAACTCCCTCTTGGTACAGAGCAGCTATGAAATGCAGGACATGTGGCGTTGCCAGCAGTGGAACTGCGTAAAAGGAGAAGACAGTAAAAAAACTCCTCAGGCAGTGTTCAGAATTCTAGGGGTTTGAATGCCATTTGAGGGATTTTAAGGAGAAAAACTGTCGCCCATGAAGGGGGGGGAGGGAGGTAGAGTATATGCGAATCGGATGGCCTGCTGCTGAAACTGTTTAAAGTATGTCAGGAGGAGCCCATCGCGGTTTTTATCAATATCCTAGGGGTCACACAAGGAGAATATCGTAGAGATCACGAGAACATCACCGAATGTCGGAGATGCGCCCATCATACGCCCTTGCTTGTGCTGAACCTTATTGTTTGACGAAATATCAGGACTGAGCTCCTAAAATTTTGTCTTTTTTCCCCTTCTCCGTTCCTAATGCTGGTAGTAGGACTTCTTCTCTGTTGTGTTCATTATACCGCATTTTTTACCCAGACGTGCTTTGCTGACCTCCTATTTGTTGTGTTATTCCCCATGTACTATTAAAAGACCTGTTGTTTTCTAGGATCAAACAGAAACTCTCCTCCGCCATGAGACCGACCAGTCCTCTCTGAACGATCAGTATTTGCGCTTTCTGTCGGAGGTGCAGAAAACCGTGCTTGATTTTTCCAAGCGTTACCGGAAACTAGTCTCCAACTTCAATCCCAAAAGCAAGAGCAGCGATGAATTAACCTATAATGCGTGTCTTCTGGAGTCGCTCAAACCCCTGCAGGATACTGGCGCCGCATTTGAGCAGTACGCCAATGATCTTCTCAAGTCGGTCATAGAGCCCATGAAAAAGGCCATAGAAAAGGATAAGAAGCAGATAGACAAAGTAAGCGCTGACTATGCCAAACTGCTAAGCAAACGGGAACATGAACGCCGAAAACTTGATGACACCTGGAAGGCGCATGTACTCGCCTTGAAGGAGAAGCAGAAGTACCAGCAGCTTAACACACAGGCTCAGCAAGATATGACCCTATCGCGTGAAGAATTGAAAAAGGTAGCACCTCTCATTCCTCTTTTTCCCCATCAAAATAAATCACACCAGATTAATTAGCGTGCACGTATATACGGTCAGTGCCCCATCTCATGACATGTTCTCAGAAGCGTTCTCAATAACGAAGGACTGCTGATTGTGGCGCAGCATAATCCCAAGGTATTTAAGTCACGCCAGTATGCCGCATTTTTGAATTCCCTTCATTTCGACCACCGGCACTGGGCAAAAAAATGAATACTTACGTAAAGTGCACGTTTTTCTAATGATTTTCGAAGCTCTCGTTAATTCAACTATATTTTTTATGGAAAACAGGGTCAACAATATACTTTCTTGTACACAATTGCTAGCCAATCATATCTTCTCGTAAATTGTATAGTCGAAAAGGGGAGTGTCCCTCGGTTTCAAAAATGTTGTAATTGTAGACTGCAAACTCTAAATAAGAATGCAAACACTGATTAGGTTCAGATTTAATCGAGAACTGAAAAAAAGGTTTTTGTACCTGGAAAATACCCGTTTTTGGAAATAAAACGTTTGAAAAAATCTATTTGATTCAAATTAGAGCAAGATAAAAAATTTTGGCATTCGTCATGTAAAAAATATTTAAGGGTGAGGCATTAGGTGTCTTGGGAATTGTGAGTACAGACGGGTCCCTAACAGCCACTCGGATTGTTTGTTTGGGGTTGTCTCCTCTAGCGCTTTGCTTCAATAGTCTAACAGCAAGGCAGCGGGGGCAAGCAAACTTATTTAGTGGCTGTTTGCGCTCGCCATGTCACGATGCCGTCATCAGGCTTTGCGACAAGTTATAGGCTTTTGACTTACCAGACCTCAGCCCACTGCGCCCTGGTAGCACTGCCGTTGCTGGTCCGCGATCGCTTATTCGCCAGACCCGAGAGTCTGCTTATTTCACAGCTAACTTTCACTGAAGGTCCTTGCACTATCCGCCACCTGTGGACGCGCCGGGTAGCCATCAGATAGGCTAACGGGTAACCCGCCTTCTCGGATATTGAAAATCGGTGGGAAAATTCACAATGCATAAGAAGTCATTCTTTTCGCGTGTGGGGTTTTTGCA
Organism: Dibothriocephalus latus; assembly: GCA_900617775.1. Taxonomy (NCBI): domain Eukaryota; kingdom Metazoa; phylum Platyhelminthes; class Cestoda; order Diphyllobothriidea; family Diphyllobothriidae; genus Dibothriocephalus; species Dibothriocephalus latus. The sequence continues at coordinate 6,524 of UYRU01051294.1, read as the reverse complement.
GGCGGCCAAAAATAAGTGCATTCAAAGACCGACATCCCAGTGTGACTGAAGTATTTAGAGATTACGTTGCACGAAAGTATCTGCTGTAACCCCACTTAGACAGCCCTTTCAAATCGAAAGCACACTTTAGGATCGCCGTTAAAATTTAGTGAGATTGGTCACTGAATGTATTTAACAATGTGTTTTATTCCCTATCAAGCACAGCAGTGTTAACCACTCTATATTCCAAGATGTACTTTTTTCAACACTAGTGCACGGCTCCGGCGCAGGCAAAAAAATGCGTCAAGGCCACTGCCTTGCACAGTCGCGCGCTGTAATCTTTCCGTTTCGTAGGCTTTTGCCATAATTAGAACTTCCAACTTCACACTGTACTTTAGATCCCATAGCTGGTGGAAATGCCCTTTAAACGCTACGTTTGTTAGGTCTATGTCGCAATCTGAAACCCGCCGAATGCGCGCTCCGCCAGGGTGTCGGAGTAGCCCTCCAGTCCACTTCAAGTGGCTTTCGATATTCATCACTGCTCAGTCCCTGTGTGCAAGGACTGTCAATACAGATGGTTGTTTCGTGTTTTTCGCTGGTCATCAGTGCTCTTTAGCCCTTTGCCGTCACTAAGAATTTTCTAAGACTCAGAGTAGTCACCCAAGCAAGCGTTTGTTTCACCACCCAGGCTCGGGAGTTCGAATCTCGGATAAAAATATTAAATCTATTTTGACGGGCTGGTAAGATGTTTACGTCCGCCTTCCCAACCTGTGTTCCTTCTTCGCACTTACCTAGGCCTTAGACCTCACAGTAGACGGGAGACGGTACAACTGTCTGTGTGACATCGAATTTGACTGTTACTGAATCGTTTTCTTTTCTCGTTGGCACTCGTATCAGAAGGGTTTATCTAGGGTGCCTCGGGGTTTATTTTACTTTCGCCAAAAGATTTTATCATTTGATTACCAAGGCCTGCGACCCGTCTTGTTCTCGACTGGGCCAACGCTGTCATTTTGCACTGTTTACAATGCATGCAAATAAAACGGGAGGCTGAAAGTTGTGCCTATCTGAAATCCACTGCCTTTTTCCCTGGCTGGAGAATTTCTCGAGGGTTTTTGAAGAAATTTCAATGACGTGGCCTTCCTTATCCACCTTTCAACTTCTAACCCCGTTGGTACTCCAACCGCCCTCCCCTTGGGTCATATTTAAAGTCGTATGGGTCTAATTTCCTAACACGTCCTCCGCCACAAACATTTGTCAGTGTTTGGTTTTCTGAATTTATCCTCTAGTGTACAGAGCGTTGGCTTTTATGCTGCTCACTTACCTCTAATTGAACAGAACACCGGCTCACTCCCTTTCTTTTGCCTTATGCAGTCCGAATCGGCCTATAACGGCAAAGTCAAGGCCTTCAAGGACAGTCAACAGACATATGCTGCTGATATGACCAAATACAACTCTTTCCAACGCCACTTCTATGCTCATCATATCTACAACGTGATTTCCGAGCTGGAGTCCCTGGATTCCCAGCGCGCCGCAGGCAACAAAACCCTCCTACGCACCTGTGCCAACCTGGGTCAGTCTATGGCCAAGCAGGTGGAAGAGGCGAACTCGTCTTTCGCGGCGTGTGTTGAAAAAATTGATCCTGACAAGGTGAGCTCGTTTGCCGCCTACTCGGCATACTTTTATTCCGCAGTAACCGTAGCCTCAGTTCACCTGATGCTTGGGGTATTAAGCAACATCATGAGCTCTTCAGTTGCCAAGGCTCCTGCTTTGCTATTTTTTTTTAAACCAATTCTTACCTTTCTCGCATCGGGAGTTGTCGTTAAATGTGCATTTTCACTGTTATGCCAAGCCCGCGCCTACTCTCACCCACTCTTACGTATTCTAGTGTTCTGCTCCACTACCCTATTAAGCTGCAAGTTGTAGCTGACTGACCCCAACAGACAGCTGCTCTGAAATTAGTGTAGAATTTGTCCTCCGTAAATGCTTCAAGGCACTTTAACAACACGCAGCCCGCTCTCTAACAGTGCACACACACGTCTAGGTCAAAAAATCTACTCCTAGGAAATTATTACATAACAAGAGACTAAATGTTGCTCAAGTTTGCAAAAGTCGGAGTTCCGGGATTAGAATCATAGATCGTTTTTGCTCACAGGAACGTGTTTCTTTGCCCGCTGACGTTTTGGACAGACGGGCCAGCTGTTCTTTATCAAAGCGTGAAATGACTTTATCTATGAGCAATTCAAAGTTGTGGCTGTATGTGTTGGCCATGGGCTGCTCGATTTTACCACGTTCGCTGCTTGGCCCTCCGCGTGGATTTCGGCATAACCTGATGGCAGTTAGTGTTGTGTTTCGTCCTCACGGTAGAGTATGCTGGTAATCCTGTTCCCTTTTCCTGTGGTTTCGTCACGGGGCCGTCCTGTTTGCAAATACTAAGTTCGGTTTGACCTGGTCCTGTCCTTTACTTACGTAATGACGTAGGACTTTGTAGGCCGCGGGAAGGTCCAGATGCATATTGACGGAGTTGGCGTCTGAGTACCATTCCTCAAGCGTCAGTCTTTCCGCTTTTGAGGTTCGCGGCCTAAGATTGTCGCCCCTAGAATATAGAAGTTGTGGCCAGTCTCTCCGGTATGTGTTGCGAGCTGTGAGTTTGGGTCAAGTCTCCGGGCCGCCGCTTTGTGTTAGTGTAGGCGTGTCTGCAATTTGCGCCCTGTTTCTTCAACGTAATTGCAGTCTCCACGGTTGCAACGTATTTTGTAGGCAAATACGAAGGTTTCAGTAGGGGGCAGTCAGTCCTTAGGTGGCATCATTCGACGGCGTATTATCGCCTGAGGTCGATGGACTATGCCTACTCCAGCGGATTATAACAGTCGAGACACTGCTTCGGAGAATCCTTTTATGTAGGGAATTGCCCTCCAGACTTTGGGTTGATGTTTTGTTGCCCGTCGCCCATTAACTCGGCGCTTGCTTTGATTGATAAAAGAATTAGCTTGTTCATATGCTTTAATATGTGCACTGGCTATGCTTTGGGTTTTTACTTTTTTCATTCACCTTGTAGCTACAGCATTACCAGTCATAAAGCAGTCTTTGGATAAGAGGGTGGTTGTCCCTGAAATGAAGTTGAACATAATACACTGACTTACTATAACGTCGGACTACCTTACCAAGAAAAAAACGATTTCCTGCTTAAACGCGTGCATATCCCTGAGATGATTGCGGAAAGTAACTGATGCAGGAGTATAGGCAATGTACATTGCAGTCTTAGTTGTTATCCTTTGCTGCACGGAAGCTATCCTCGAGGACAGCTGTCGGAAACACAGCTTTTGCTTCGTCATCATCTATTTTAAAACCTGTTTTTGTTTGTTCGTGACCTAGCTCGGAAGTAACAGTATTTGTCAGAGGTCAGTTTAGCTTGTACGTGAGTCCGCTTGATAGCCATTTAAGTCTACACATGCTTTAATCACACTGTGAGTCACCTGGGCTCTCTCTCTCTCTCTCTCTCCGGCAATTAAAATTATGCTAACAGATTTACTGGCAAGATTATCAGAGCATCGTAAAATCGAAAAACTGGATGGCACTACAACACCATGATGTCGCGCATTGTACTTATCCACGCGTGACGATCCGTGGCAGCAGACGTAGATAGTTCAATCCATTACCTTCGTTAACGCCGGAGGCCGACTACCGGAGGCCCAAGAACCGCTTCCACTCCCTGACGGACTGAGTCTAGCCAGGTTTCGAGCTGATCCCCTCTTCGAAGTCTCCATTTGGGTAACGGTATCAGGTGGAGAGCAGTATCGCTGAGTTCCTGTGGACGCCGTAACATCGATCGTAATGTTGTAGTCGGACCTTTTTTAACGAAGTTTCTTGGGAATTGTGAACACGGGTGGGTCCTCAAAACTCCCTCCGATAGTTTATTCGCGATGGTCTCCTGTAGCCTTTTGGGTTCAAGAGCCTGATTTGTACTACCCATTTGTTGTTTAAATTAGCTGGCCGTCTACTTAGGTCGGCTCAACAGAATTCAGTCTAGAGGGCCTCCCATTGTCTTTTATCTGCTTGCTTGAACGCAGGCCTCCGGTGAAGTCCTTTCATCTGTGCAAGTGTCACTTGAACATGTACCGTACAGGCAAAACCGGTGGTTGTCATCATATGCAGAATGTCGGCGCCTCGAAGTATACTGACGGGTTCTGTTAAAGCTTACCCGGTCTTTTCGTGACGTACCAGAAGAAGGGTCACAAAATTCTCACAAGAACGTTTGTAAGGCACAGACCGCGCACACCCTGTATCCAGCAAATTGTACTACCCTAGAGAATCGACCGTGCTTCAATAAGGTGGGGTATAGTTTATGAATTACTATTTTTCACAGTTTATCTGATCAAAAATTATTGAATCCTAAAACAAGGATTTTGTGACTGGTGAATTATTTAAAGCCTAATATAACTTACGGTAGAGCAAAAAGGAGATTACAACAAATGATAACGAATGCAACCTAGTAGAAGTACTGTTTTGATTGTTCTTTTGCGTGTAAAACAGACTGTTGTAAGTGGAGCTGGCATAGAAACTACCTGATTGTCAGTGGTGAACTGGTCTATGATATCTCTGAGCTCAAAATCAACCTTTTCCTGCGTCGAATAGTATTTTCTGGGTTTGTCCCGACCTCTTTCAATTAGTGCAACGAGATTTTCTGCGTGGTTGGGGTTCACACTGTTAGCTAGAATGAGCATGCTTTGCAGCCCACAGGCGGATAGAGGTTGACTGTGGTGTAAAAACTTCGATTATAGTCGTAAGCTAAATCGCTATCATGCCTCCTGTTCAAGACCATTATGGTTTCTTCGACATTGGTTAGTGTCGTTTTATTCACAAGTATCCCTTACGATGTTAACAAACACAGCGCTATTTGGCTTCACGAAGTTCATGTTGGTAGGTTTTGCATTGGCCGTGTTTAATGGGGCTTCGTTCTGTAGAACCTGTATTTACTCCTTCGTCAGTTCTTTCGACGACAGGTTGTGTACCAGTATGTCGTTTCTAGATGAAGTTTGATTCTGCAGTTTGCAGAATTTGTTCTGCAGTGCCGCTTCATGAATTGCTTGTTTTTCGCGGACTTGTTCAAGCACCCTCTGCTGAAGCAGTTTTGTGCTGTCTTCGCCCATGAACTCACATCATTTGGACTTCTCCCGGTCAATTATCTGGCGGTATTTGCGTAGCCTCGCGTGGCAATCTTGAATGAACAAACGGATAATTCTCTTGCAGTGTTGAAACATTGCGAGTCTCGCCGCCTCCGTGTTCAGCAGGGATTTGTATCTAACACTCTTCGGCAACACGTTATTGTCAAGACACCTGTTCAGGAACCCGATCTGCGAATAGGTTGAGACCTCACAGTGCTATTTATGATCTCCGCCAGACCAAGTGCTCTCCTGATTTGATGCCTATACAAGCCATCAGGTGTCGACAGTTTCTGAAAGTTGTTGTCAACCTGGTACATTCCCGGGGAAAGTTCTTTCCACACATGGCCCGTGAACCGACTTCGGATGTTGGTCTAAAAAAGACCCATTACAAATTCTTCTCAAAAATGAAATTCCTCGATCAGTATACTCCTGACAAAATAAGAAAAACGTTCTCTAAACAGACTTACACTTAAACACGGCTTGGTCATATCACTTTCTTGACAGAGATCGATTGTTGCATCCTTCTTCTTATTATGCGCATTGGCAAATGTCGCCTTTGAATAGTCTTCAGAGGGCACGTAATAGTAAATTTTAGTGTACAACGAATAAATACGTCTTACTGCCTGCTTTTGAACCGTTCTGATCCATCCTGTTACATGCTGGGCGCTGTTCTACTGTTGGTGACTCTTTAGGTTATGACGTGGCTAAACTTGAAAAATATTAACTAACGACTCCACGTGGCTGCCAGTTTCTACACACGCTTTGACATCCTGCTCACACGACGTGACACACGAAAACGAAAGTCTGTTGCGGTCTTTGTATATTTGTTTACGTCCTCTACTTCCCCCGGTAGGCCAATTAGAGTCAAAAAACCGTCACTACTGAGTTCTCTGGCGTAAAACATAAAAAAATCGCCTTTTTTCTCAAAAACAGCGTGAAGTCTCATACCTACCTTCAGCGGATTTTCGTTAACACAAAATCCATTTTTCAAACAAGTTTTGACGTGTCATACTAAATAGCATATT
>UYRU01051036.1:240-10467 GCA_900617775.1 Dibothriocephalus latus | reverse complement strand
GCGCACATCTTCAATTTACAACTTATTCCCAGCGGCCGCGGGAGGCAACTTCAACTACATTTTTCTCACTTTATACTTACTTCTTCAAATTTTCATCTCTGTCTGTTCTATTTCCCCGCCCCCCAACTCCTTAACCACCGTTTTTTTTCAGGATAAAGTGCTAGAACTAGGGGTATATAAGTGGGCCTTCATAAACTACTTTTGCTAATTGTTCAAATAATAGGATATGTGAAAGAACCCTACCAATGACAATACTAATTTACTTGTCTGCTGAAGAAGAGTGAAAACACGCAAAATGGACTACGAAGGTAGCCTGCTTTGAAGAGTTAAGCTTCAGAAATCGTAAACAAGATTGAAAATCTTTTTTCCGCAGGTACTTCGATAAAACCGAATTCCGAAGAACAGTTTTCCACATAAGCATTCTGGTCAAAGATTGTGGAAATCAAAGCTCCACAGAAACGCACGGCTTTTTGATGCATATTCGAATCTTCCATATTAATATTTTGCTTTTTAAATACGTGCGGTTGTGCGACTTGCTATTAAACCAGTAAAACGTTTTTATTATTGGTGGCCAAAAACGATGCGACGTGTCGGGTGGGCACGGGGATATCGATTATTTTATTGCTGCTTGAAATGTGTTAACTGAGAACATGAAAATGTTCATTGGAACAGGTTTTGTCTCTGTTGATATTTCGGAGAATTAGGATGGCTCTCCTGTGCCAAAGCGTTTATTTTCAATATTGCTCAGCAATTTTAATATGTGTCTGCGCTTGTCGGTTGACCTGAACATCTTATTTACAACAAAAGCTGAAAGGAATAACCAACTTCCCTTCCTTGATGTCCTTGTGCGCCTGTACCCAACTGGACAACTGCAAATTACAGTGGTCAGAATAACCACATGCACAAAGCAACTACTACCTTTCAAAAGCAAGCCTCCTCGGCCTTAAACACGCAGCCGTGTCCGTACTCTTCTTCAGCCATATTAAAAACGTTGCAGCAAACTAGTTTGCTAATAAGCTGAACAACAGCACCATCATGACCTCATCCAAGCTAATGGTACCTAAGCTACTTTATCATATAAATCAAGCGTCAAGTGAATATGCGACAATCAAAAGAACAGCGGAAAAAAGTATGAAGGACCATTTCCAACATCAAAGGTGTCTCTTAAGCAGTCTCTCGACTGTTCCAACCCGCTGGAGTGGGCATAACCCATCGACTTCAGGCGACAATACGCCGTCGTGGGATACAACTTAAAGTCAGACTTCCCCCTACTGAAGCCGCCGTAGTTGTTCGCCAAATATGTTGCAAAGATACGGGCTTAAATAACATTGGAGAAACAGAGCGAACATTGTAGACCCACCTAAAAGAACACAAACTGGCGGTTCGGAGAGTGAACTCAAACTCGCAGTTTGTAAATCATTTTGGAGAGACTTGTCAGCCCCTCGATATTCAACGATTGACAACCATAGGCTGAGGCACTTCAAAAACGGAACGACTGACACTTAAGCCATTGTACTAAGATGCCAAGACCGCAAACAGGCCTCTAGACCCTCCCGAGGTTTACAAAATCCTGCGCCATTACACCATGACAAGGTCACATTGAACATAGAAAATGCAGGCAAAAACGGCCCCGTGACGGACCCACCGGAAGAGGAAGCAGAAGTACGAGCATCCTCTACTGCCGTAAACACCCGGGGAGGCGACAAATGAGAACAAAAACGACCAGTCCAAGGTAGGAAAATTAAGTCACACATTAAACTTCCTGATCGGTAATGACAGTGTGGGCTATGACGAAGGAGAGTCGACTCAGCTCTCCTAAAAGTCAGCAAATTAAAAAAACCGTTGCGCTGAGCATAACCAGCTTCTGAAATTCCTAACCCGGAACAGTTACTTTTGCAAAGGATAAATGTGTAAACTTCCAAGGGGATTAGTGTTAGTGCTGCTGTTAAATTTAGGGCCTCCTTAAACTCTAACGCTAAGGATAGGTTTGGTGTTATCGTTTAAGCTTATATTTAGGAAGCTTCGGGGATTTGGTTATTGTTTGAGTTAGATCTGTGACATGGCGTACACATATACATATACTGCGCTGGAATTTAGCGCAAATACACTTGTATTACCAAAAGATCCACATTCGCATGTTCGACCCGTAAATATTTCAGAAGATTGGCGCAACCTCTTTGAATCCTAATTCTTATTAAATATTCCATAAATACCTAGCGACATCGTTTAAATTTGTTCTAGAACACTAAATTAAACACCTAGTTCAAACCATTGCATGGTATAAAGCATTTCACATCAGATGATCCTTAGCATTCAAAGAGCAGTTTTGACACCAAAATTACTTCTGAAGATGATTTTAAGTGCAGCGTTCAAGACGAGAAAGTCTATCGTTCTACACGCTGACAGTTACCAGGCAACTGGTGACCAGCGATACGTTTCGCCCAGATATACCACCGAATTGCCCGGCACTTACGTTCACCAATGATTCCCTTTAATTGCTGCTCATATGTCAAATGTCTGCCTACCTCATTTATTGGACCATTTGCAAATTTCGAGACGTTTATTGAATTTTGTAAACGTCCAACAGTCCCCAATAACCACGTTTTATAGTTCTGAGCAGATATGGCCAATCAAATTTAAGATCAGCGTTTAAGGCAAAGGCTATTCCAGTCTCATATTTGCGGGGCTTTTTCTAAATCGCCTGTTGTGAATATGTTAAGTAAAATTCATAGCGTATTTGAAATATCATTTGAAAGGGCTAATTGAACTAATTAATCGCAAAATTAAACCAAAGAATCTGAGCATGGGTGAGAAATTAAAATTAAGTCAGTCTTTTTTCTCAGCGATACTGCCCGCAATATAAGCAGAGGCTTTCTGATGCGTCATCGAAGCTACTTTTATTTAAGCCAAAGATCCACTGCGCATGCATCTATTATGTTTTTTTTAATAAACTCTGCGAGAGCGGCTAGCCGCGTTTCGTAAGCTTTTGGCGCCATTTCTTCAGTACTCCAGGCTCCACACAGCGAGTATGCGAAATATTTAACTTTCAAACATAAGTGAAAAAATTATCAGTATGTCGGAATTGCGTTAAAAAACATATGCGTCCTAATGAATTTCCATATGTTATCTCCATGTCGACCAGCTGCCATCTTTTCCTGAGATTTTCGTGCATGAAATCTAAATCGAAAAGTTGCTTGAAGTATGATGCGTCCGAAGGCGTACTTTTGAGCATACAGTGGCGTAAATAGATAGGCAATTATGCCATCTGTCCTGAAAATGAGAAGTGCCAATAGTAAGTCAATCAAAAGAAGAAGTATGATGTGAAACATTATTCAGTAGAAAAAAATCAGCTGTTCTGACTTTCAAAAATGCTTAGGCTCAAATAGTACCTTCACTGCAGGCGAGAAAAAAAGAAGCAAATTAGGAAATAGGCAATTCGATAGGAATGCACATACAACCAAGAAGGCGGATCCCCAACTCGTAACAAACAAGATATCAGCCAATACAACTGCCACAAAAATTGATGGCTATGATTGCAGTGTGGCAAGGCGTCTATGCAGATTCAAGACCGAAATTTTATTTTGCAGGTCAACATATATTTTTGAAGTTATTCCGCGCCACCAAAAAAAAATTTTAGTTTATTGATGGCGATAGAGACATAGTTTGGTAAAATCGGAAGTGGTCTGATATCGAAGATATTTCCCATGTTATTCAGTATGACAGAAAAAAACGTTTCATTTATATGCATTATGCTATGGGAACACCTCATAATAAGTAAGAATATTTTAAAATATACTCCTTCTGGAACCAGACGACATAGTATAAAGTTGATTTAATGCGAGTGAAGACTCGTTTACAGGATCCCATTTACTATTAGGAACAAGGAACAGTTTCAGTTTTGAAAATTATTTTTTGCCAATTTTTAAAATTCGTTGCCATTAAATGCAGTAGAAATGTTTTAACTGCAATTTCTTTTACCATGTTTGGGATGGTTGCCAAAACTGCCTGCATATTATCGCAAAAACGAAGAGAAAAGTAAAATTTACTGAAATTTAAGCATAGAAATATACTTTTTTCACACTATTATTTAAAAGAGGGGCAGAGAGAATCTTAATAATATTGTCTATCTAGGTACAATTTCGGCTATTCTTTTGTGCATTCGTTGGCTTAGAGCGGAGCCTGGAAGAAAACTTTTGTGACAATTTTTATAATACAAGGATGGCAGTAAGGTTTTTCATTTCCACTCAAAATGTTTTATTAATTTTCAGGTAAATTAAAGAACTTGCCAAACTTCTCCATTTTACTTTTTTACACTACCTTGGAAAAAGGTAACATGCACAGATGTTCATCAACTGAATATATAGTTCAAGTACTTTTTCGAGAAATAACCTATAATAAAAGGATTTCTATTTATCTAACAAAAAAACATATCAGACTTCTGCTGCAGAAGTTCTTTTTTGAAGATTTGTTTGGGCCCACATGGTCATCTTAATAAGAACTTCTAAACAGAAACTCATTTTTTGGTAAATAGTTTATCAGAAAGCTTATTTCAGGAGTTTATATGAACATCGAACAGAATCTTCGTTTATGAACTAATGCTTGACAACGGAGAGCATTGTGGAAAACTTGTCAGAACTTAAAGGACAGTATATTAGTTATTTTAATTTCAATAACGACAATATATCTATGACATTTCGAGTAAGGAAAATTTCTTCTGATATAAAGAACGTTGTAAGTTTATCCAATCAACTTAAGGTAAGATTTAAATTTACTGTTCGAATAAATAGCTATTTTCTACGTCTGTAGAAATTGAGTATTTTTAAGAAAATGTTATTTTTACAAATAACTAGTACTTTTTATATTTATTTTCATTATCAGATGTGCCTGGGGCTGAACATTATTATTTGTAAGTCCTCGTGCAGGCTTTGATACTGTTATGTTAGTAATGATTAATCTGTCAAAATTTTCGGCATTTCGCATGACTGCCTCCAGTATTTAAACCGTAATTATAGGCGAGAGTATTTGCATAGGAAAGATTTTATTTAAGGCCAGGCAGCGCATACGCTCATGCTACGGAAATGAGTCTCTACTTACATATATAACATCAGTTTGTAGTAAAGAGAAGAGTTTTTTTTAAATAAATATGTAGCCTGAATAAAGGACACACTACACCTTGGGAAAGAACTCACATTGTTGGCGTCTGCCCATTCATAAAAGTTCGAGATTTTCACAGAAAACAGTCAGTTAAATGAGTCAAGAATCCAAGCCAACGGAGCAGCCTATTGAACAGGAATAAATACATAAAAGAAGCGTAAATTAACATAACTGGATAATAAAAGACTAGGTGGAGCAGTTGGCCACTGAGCTACTAGTGCTTCATTCGTTCTTGCATGCAGTGTCCGTCATATTGAGACTCTATGCAAACACTGTTCATTTGGTTTTAAAGTGCGATGGGAATTATATGTATTTTAACCTTACCAGTGCACTGAAAAGACAACGACTCTGTGGCACAATGCACATAGAAGTGCCAATTATCTAAGACACAGTACTCAAATCATAGAATCCCCAGACCGAAAGTTGGGTACGGTCTATCGGGACAGCAAACAAAGCATAAACGGCCTTCGCGGTCTATGCTGTCTTAATCAGTATTCCTTTATGTGCATGGATTGGGTGTTGCCCTTGTTAATTATCCTTGAGATTATCTTACACGGCGTCCAGATCGATGTGTCGAGTTATATGGAAATAACCGATGCGTAGGATCTCTAGGAGATCATGGTCACTTTTTAATGGACAGACATCAAAGATACCCGATTTTTCTAAAATATCTTTGCGGCCGGTAAACCTGTGTAAACCTTGAATGTGTACACCTTGAGTATTTGCCTGTGGTCTCGCCATTTTGATGCCCATTGTTAATTGTATATGCATGTATAGGTAGATTTTCTAGTTTGTTTATGGTGCTCTGCATTGCGTATTCCCAAAGAAATCCAGTAGACAACTTATTTCTCATCGAAACGACCAACCTCCTTAAAACACTACATAAACTATTTGCCTAATGTAGCCATTGATGGTCGTGAAGCGTATACTTTGTCTTGGAATGCATTCTATGTCCTTCGAGACGGCTCTCACATACGACAGGGCCTAGGTCATAGGCCGGAGGAGCGGCTACCGCCTAGGGATACGTCCAAACTGCCTAAAATGTCCGGCCAACTACTATGGGATGACCGAAAAACGACTTTGACCGCGCACTCATGAGCACACGCTAGCTGCAAAGCGAAAAGACGTACAATGACCTGTCACTCTGCATATCCTTGAAATAACCACCAAGTTAGCTTTGAGATTGCACAAGTAATCGGCTAATTGGAAATAACAATGGCGGGCGATAATCGAAGCCTGACAATCCGATTTAATTTTCATCAACCGCAGGATCGACCTACCAGAGCCGTACGAGGCCGTCAGGAAGTAATTAGACAAGGCAGCAGCATGAGTGAAAATACGGAAACAAGGAACTATCAGCAGAGAACCAGAAAGATCCTTTTAAACGACGTATTTACTATTCTTGGCTATCTCCGATGATGTGCTCAAGTGCGAGCGTTAAACGTCAAATGAGCAAACCTTCCTCCCCAGAGATGGCCTTACCTTTTCATTCCATCTATATAAATATATACGCAGGTACATGAGCAAAATTGCAACTCGGTTTCTTAAATCCTCACCCAGTTTATTTTTGGATTTTGCAGTTTGAATTGGTGGCTAGATAGAGCATAATATGATCCAATGACACAAAGTGGAAAGGATGAATAATTAAAGAAATATTTTGGAACTATTATAGTATTTTATTACTTACTCGGAGAATTTCATCAGAATATATTTTAAAGGAGATTCCAACCCTTAGGATTGATTGGTTTTACGAACCCATGTGGACATTTGCAGCTGCCGTCGTTCATAAATAATGTAAATTCAGAATGACAATTCAACATTGGGCAGGCATTATGAACATCTTATACTTATTTAAGATTTTAACTGTTGGGTTAGCTTTTTGCGATTGACGTTACATTTAGAGTGTTACTGCTGCTATGCTAGCGTTCAAACTCTAATGATACTGATGCAGGCAAAAGCTGCTAGAGGTATCATTCCCATATTCTTACATTAACGTTGTAGGTCACCCAATAGGACACTTTCGTCTTGGTAAGCTGCGCTCGCAAGAAACAGGTACTTATGTTAGACGTCGTAAGCTGAAGACTGATTTGTCAAAGAATATGCTTGCCTTTTGAACAAAAGCCCCATGTAATCCGTTTATTTCGCATACTGCCTGGATAATAAGTCGCTGCACCTCCTCGGGCACTAGATTGTGGACGTCCGGTAACGTTTGCATATTTATTCCTGTCGCCCGAACGCGAATACCATCAGGTAGTCACTCAGGTTTTCTGGATTTTTGACGGTTATAAATACATAAAATTCTACCAGTCGCTATGCAGCTGGCTGCCAGGGCTCTGAATTGAGCTCCAATGCCCCACAGGACGAGCAAGCTTGCTATCCAGTTCCGTGGCTGTCCTACTCTCATCATATTCCCCATCGCAACCGGAAAAAAAGAGGCCCCTGCTGGAATTGCATAAGGTTGCACTCAGTGATTAATACTCGCGGTTTCAGAGGGATCACCACCCCTGGGATGAAGTATGATTGACTGACGGTTGATCGTCCAGAAATGGCCACCCCGGCCTCCCTGATAGTTATCCTTTCCTATTTATTATTTAGTGAGTACTGCAGCATCCACAAAGAACATATTTTATTGTAGCTAAAAATTCAACTAAATTCCAATCGTCATACATTCCTTAAATTTAATCGTACCTGGTTACCTACCCTCACGATCCACGGGCCCTGAAGTGAAAATTTTTGAATTTACCAGCCTAACCAACTAAATGGTTCCTGTTAGGTACAAATGATGACCCCATTGTGCTGCTTTGGGATTTGGATGCAAAAGTGCACATCAGTTCGGTCTTTATCATCAAATGTTCACTGACCCTCAAGATCAAAAGGTTTTCGGCAGACAAGCTATAAGCCCAGTATTCTAACCTCACAAGCGTCGGCCTTTTTAAAATTACAATCTAAATGCTCATTTAAATTGCGCACAGATTGAGATGTACGAGCCTGAAAGCTTCTTTAATATTGGTTCACTCACAAAGTACAAATACAGAGGCAACCAGCATATCACCGAAGTTTCAAACTTAGTCACTTTATTTGGGTACGCGGCAGAGAATATGGTACGGCTTCTTCATTTAAAAAATGAGCACTTTATAAAAGGAGGGGAGAAGTAACTCTCACAAATTCTATACACCCATATAACCTCAGCTACTAATTGGCGACCAGCAGTGTAAGAGGTCGTTTGCATGAACACTACCATCAGATTCGCGGGAATGGCCTTGCACAGTAATATTTTTCGAAGTAGTCCCTCAAACAAATTATATTGAAAGAAACAGTACACTAATGGTTGTTGGAACCCACTTTCAAAATTATTACCGGTATTGGGAGAAATTGCGGGGTACACGAGAAAAAGGGGGATATAAGAAGCTGAAATATGAGTTCTCGTTATTTCTCAAATCACCACCTAGTATTGGCAAACAGCTGAATCAGAAGAAGAAGATGCCACTACTGGAACAAGAAGTTTATCTTTGTGACGTCTCGGATTCTGTAGAGAATCCTTTATCATAGACAACCGAAGGATACTGTGATACATGCATAGATTGCACGATATTTATAGTTTGTAGCGGTCATCCGCATGCGTACTATATTTAAGAGCTCCTTTAACCACCGTTGGAGTCCAAATTTGTGCGGTGATTGCTTAACACTTTGATTTCGATATATTAATTGCCGCGATTTCGTGTTCCGTGTTGGATGCGGACTCAATAATTTCGCGACAATTATGCCCGTTGTCGTCAAAGTTTTTGCTGGGTACGGCCCTCCCCACATGACTTGTCCTGCTCAGATAATTTCTCAGTACGCAGTATGAGAACGGCAAATCAACAAACGCAAGGATTTGACGTTCTCGTACTGCGGATTCGGAGGTCACAGGAGTAAGATATCTTGAAAAACTAACGTGCGGACATGCAGGTCAGTGAATAATAAATTTAAATGTAATTGTCAGTTGCAATCATAAACGTACTATTTTGTGCACACTATGAGACATTTATTTTCGTCACATTTCTTCGTAATTATTTCAGGATTTCACTTACAAGGAGGCTCAGATGGTCCTGCAAATTGTTATTAATGCTTTACGATTTTCACGAGTTTCAGATGATTGACCATAAATAAGGATAATAATATACGTGCTTACCAAAACCTTTAAACTTACATAATTCTTAAAGATATCTAGCCAAATTGGGCTCTTGGGCATTTTTCTAATGCATCTATCGGTCTGGGTCACATTTCAAGAATCACTTAAACATTTTATTGCTGACATAGGTAAACGTGTGAAACGTTGGTCGCAAACTTATATGTCCACTATCAATTAAAAAGCTTTCTCTAACAACTTATCTCGTGAAAAGGAGCCTTATTTAGATATTTCGGCGTCAACTGTCTACGTACTTTACCTTTTAAGAAGATTGAGTTAAGATAAAAATGACAAAGTGTGACCGATATTTTGACTTTCCTTAGTATTAGGAATAAAACTTCTGTTGAAAGTGAAAGGACTAACTTCTATGTGTATACTGGAGTAATTTTCAATCTATACCTTTACTTTTAGTCCGCGTAAAAGTGGCGGAATAGACCCTTAGATTTTGCAAAAACTAAGAATCTTCTACCAGTTCCGTTTCAAGTTTCCCTATTAATTTATATTGGCCTATAGATTAAAAGTGTTTTGACCTATTTTACGTAGAGATTGACGGATAACATTTACGACAGGTCTCGGGTGCTCTTATATGTGCTTGTTTACCATCAGTATTTTCGGGGTGGTAAAATAAATTATAGCCTTGTAAGTTTAGTATTTAATTTTATGACACAAAACGTGCCAGATACGCAAAACAGAATTTTCTGAACTGAATCTAGGCTGTTAGTACAGTAGCCGCCGAAGACCATGCAACGGTAATTATGAAATTTGGCTAGACAATATAGGATATATTTGAAAACACTTTTGTGATTAACTGTGTTCATTCAATTCTGTAAATGCTTTTTTGTTAGGAAAATCAGCGTTTTAGTAAGGTTTATTAAGAGAAGTGGACTTTTTTTCGCGGAAATGAG
>UYRU01050787.1:0-10290 GCA_900617775.1 Dibothriocephalus latus | reverse complement strand
AAAATGTTGGCACTAACTCCCAGCCCTCATTTAGCTTGTTAGGATAATTCTTCAAAAAACATCGTATTTTCATAGAATATCATTCAGTACCGCTGCGACTGGGGAACAATTTTTTTCACGAATAAGGCGTGGCATCAATGATATACGGTCCAGCATACAAAAAAAGCACTTGGAAATCGTGCGTTGTACTTCACACATTACAATTCTTTGAGGGTTATTTGATTTATGGCCTATCGTTGCCAACCGACCGAACCATCTCCCATAATTTTGTATTCTTTTCTCCTTCCCAGAATCTAGCGCAGATTTGCACTTCGCATCCTAAATATAATTTGAAACCAATGAGGAAGCAGCCAGCCGTGAAAGGAGTTTATCGTTCCATAAACGTAGATTTCTAAATTGCAATTAAATTGTGTGCATTTTTACGATCGATTGACATTAACTGAGAACAATGGGCAACCGTCGCCGGGACCAAATAATCCTTGCTCCAACAGTAGTTCCGTGTTTACAAAAAGAAGCGTAAAGAGCTGAGCTTTGACGTGCTTCTTTTCTTGGCAGATAAGTGACAGATGGTGGTAAGAATGCACCTGGACCTAACAGAAAAGTTATAAAACCTGCCATAGAATGTCAATTACTACTAAGTGTTACCACTTGATATCTAGTTGTACGCAGCAACCAGGATAAATCTGGCAAAACGTCGAACGTCGGATTTGTTTCATCTGCATCATGGGCTGATGAACTGATCATAAGCTAGTGAGGGTTATCCTAATGACACTACTGCCGTACTTTCTTGCCCGAAAACTATGAAGAAACTCGCTAAGGGAGTATTTGGCAAAATAAAAGTAAAGTGCACCTTCCTACTAATTATCCACTTAAGGAAATCTACAACGAAAACAAAGCATGTTGACTATGTAAAAATTATGCACGTGAGCAATGAAGTAGTCGCTTTTTGAGAGCTCTCACTGTGCCTTGAGGGCTGTGTACCTTCACAGTAACACACAATCTATCTAAACCAAAAACTTCTGATTGACAGTTTCGATAAGTGCGATAAAAAAATGTACTTACAATACCTTTGGATGATCACAACAGAAATTATTTAGGCACCCCAGCTGCAATTGAGGGAACCAGCCAACAAAATAATCGATGAGTTTCTGATTTGGAAAGGGTGACCGTTTAATGACAAGCAATTCGGTCTGGATAAACGTGATTTCATACAGGCTGTTTGGGATTGCTTTGTGCAACGCAATTTATGGCCACACGAAACAAGGTCCTCGTGACATTTCTCTGCGTTTTTTCTCACCGGAGCTTGACCCTAGGGTCAGGGTTGATCAGAGCACACCCTAACCCTGGAATGCTAGTAGCAAATTCCAAAGTGATTTTTCTCTACCAAATGCGCGTTTTTTTTGCGTCCACTTCCACTGAGGTGCTGATCCTTACCACAGGGAAAAAACTTTAGGGCACCACTCCATTTGTGGTAAGCCGTAGGCAGTGATGAGGGCACATATCATGAAATCAGAGAATAAAAAGGGACTTTTTGTTCTGTTTTAGACTACATCGGAAGATCAGCGGAATTTTGCACTGCTGCCTGCGGTTCTCGGTTTGAAGATAATTTAGCAGACGGGCGTTTTAATTGTTTAGGTCAAATTCTAGGTCAATTGGAAATTTGGACTCACGCCAATGCGTGGTTTGGGCCCATTAATTGATATAAGGATGATCTACATATTAAAGTACGTGATCATCAATATAAACCTTTTCCTACAACTGTGCTATGACAATGAGGGGCGAATTAGTAAGACAACGGCAGATAAAATTAGGCAGAGCCGTTCCAGGGAAGGGGGTGAGCGTAGAAGTGAAAACAGACGCTAATAATTTCACGCATCACAAGTGGAGAGCTTCTTGGAGGTCCTTCTCTGTGTATACGACCGGCATTCTAAAACTGATGCTACTGACTGCGGTTGACTTGGGTTAGGTTTCTGGACCTTAACTACATAGAATATATAAGACAGTCTCAATTTTCCGTGTACGTTTGCATATGCTTGGACTCGTGTGAGCAATCTAGCTTGCTCAACGGGTGCAGGAAAATAAGTTAATGTAAATAGAGATGCTCTGAATTGGCAAAGCATCCTTGGAAATAATATCTAAACTTTTTCAAGGAAAGACGTCCTTTAGGAAAATGAGTACATTTATTCTTTAAATTTTCAACACTGGATCCACATGTCGTCGTCAGTTTATACGTAATATCCAAACTCTCGCTGCTTGTCAAAGCGTCTTCTCAGGAGTTCAGATTCTACATCCCCTGGAAGGAGGACCCCGAGGAACGGACGTTTCTTCCGCAGTGACTGGGGTGGATGTTTTGGGGCTCGCGACAACACGCATCGTTAATAATGCGCCACAGTAACCGGTCTCGGAATGCAGGCTCTGGATTTTCTAAACCCCTCATCGATCATGCTTGCCGAGCATATTTTTATAGACCCCTGTGCTAAAAAGCCTATTAAATTGCGTTTCTTTTGAAGATCTTGGATAAATATGTATATTATAGACAACAATATATTATTGAAAAAGACAATTAAAACTGAAATGGTCAGTTCTGGCTTATAAGACAACATCAGCCAGCTATACCCAACAACGGGGGTGGCAACTGCCGAGGATCGAACCTGCAGTCTTGTCTGACAGAAGCCCAACGCTCTAATCGCAGCGCCACGATTTCGTTGTCTTGCCGGTTTTTGGTCAGGAATATACAGAATGGAAGATAGACGCTCACCGATCGGTAAGGGAACTCCCTTGTACCGTTGTGGCAACAAGTCTGGCGCGCAGTGGTAAGAAAGTTTGATTTTTAATAAAAAGGTTCTAGGTTCGAGCTTCGTGCCTTACCACCCCAGGGGTTGAATATGTCTGGATGATGATGGCTAATAAACCAGAAATAGCCACTTGAGTCTGACGGCCTGCCAGTTGTGCTCGAGAGCGAGCTCTAAGGCACAAGAGGACGAGTGAGTTCTGTAGCCGATTTTTTAGCGCCTATCGATCATCGTATATGTTCATTGTTCAGACCAGGTTATCATTCAATAGTCGCTCTTTCGGACTTTGCCGCAACGTACAGAAGACATATAGCAATTCTGTCATTTCTACCGATGTTTTTGACTTACTGTATCTAATAGGGAAACTACAGCCGTTTCTATTGTGACGATTAGTAAGAGATTACCAACATAGCGACTTTACTGTCTAAACTTACTGTTATGATTGTACTGCTGAACATTGTCCAGAACTTCCAGATGTCGGCTAAGAGGTGCCCAGGAGGCCAGCTCATCGCCCCTTTTGAAAATTGCCTGTGTATTTTAGTTATGATTCCTTTAATGAATTCGTCGATATTACTATTTCATGCCCTTAGAAAGCAATAAATAACAATGATCTCCGAAACGTGCGTTTGGAATTTTGACTGTCCAGGTACATTCACAGGCTTTCGGTTCGGAGTTGAAATGCGTTCGAAGGTAAATCATCGTTTCGAAAAAAATAATATATTTCCTCATAATAAAGTAATGAAACGAACCAAGGATGCATGCACAATTTTGCTACTTTTTACTTCCTTTCAGCTGTTGAGACCCTACTGTATGCAGATGAGTCAATATGAATTTATATGTATGGCTCTTTGCGGTTTTTGAACCCCGTTTTGTCATTAACTGCTCAGGTTCCAATACTGTTGCTGGTGTAGAAGATAGTTGTTCTTTCGATTTTATGGAAGGTTCGTATTTCTTAATAACGACACCCTCATTTGTTAGCGGGCAGGTCTGTAGGGCACAACCTGACTTGCGTTGCATTATTAGATTTTTCGAAAAAGAAAACAGGACGTTTTTAATATGACCCAATTTCTGTCAAATTGTCCGTCAGTAATAGGCGTAGATGGCTTACTCAGAACTAAAGGCTTGCAGTTTTATACGCACATTCATAAACGTCTCCATAGTGTTTTACTAAAAGCTCCCGCCGTGCCACAAACTCCTCATTAATCATGCTTTTTTGGCAGATCATGACAGGTTCAAAGGTCAAATAACTAGTTCCTCAAAGTTACACCTCTGAAGGTTTCTTGGTGTTTTTAAAATCCACTGGAACCTCTTTCGTTTTGCGGAAAGTTCCATGAATATATAGGGACGTCGAACATATTTTTCCATTTGACTGACAGGTTACAAAGCCAAAGAAGGATTTCATTTGCAGTTATTTTTACTGCGGACTTGAAATGAATGACGGAAATCAAAAAAGAATACTTCCCTTATTAGATAACTGATGGTTTTAAAGTTCGCCAGACAATACCGAACCCCTTTTTGCGCCAGCTTATAAAAAATCGAGAACGACCACTAGTAATCTAGGACGCAAAACACTAAATATTCGTATAAAGTGCATAGGTATCCGTCAAGTTGATTACAGACTTGCGAAATCCAAGGGGTTTCCATGTCAACGTCTGATTGACACAAAACCGTTCCCAAACAAGCTTTTTCTAGTTTACGGCTAATGGGCGATACACGGTCTTTCGGATAAAAAAAATAATAATCAGTTTAGTGCAGATAATTATTTAACTTGCCAGGCCAAGCTTGAAAATGGTCCATTTAGGAGACGTGCGTCAAACCTGTGTGAGTTAATGGGATTGAATGTTGTAGCGGTAGGCCAAATGAAGACCCGAACTGATACAATCTAACGCGCATAGGCATACATCTCTTGTATTGATTGATTCTACAAATCCATTACGCATGCAGGTATTCCTTCATAATTCTTTCTGTGTGCCATAAATAATAGATAATAATAGACCATGAAGGTTTCTTAACTAAATATGTACTAAAGGCTCATTATGACATATAGCTTACCCGTACATACTGTAGAGCCAAATGTTTACACCTTAGCTGTGGCGTTGCAAAAAGCTGGCTGTCTTTTTCGGTCAGATACGGAATGACTACTTTGTGTTCATATGCGAATCTCGGGAGAGCTCACCATTAGCAGTAATCAGCTTCTGGAAATGCCATTCTAATCTCTTATGGGAAGAAATACACACTGTTGGCAGTGAGTAGTCGAATTTAATGTTAAGCGAGATACGTACAATGCATATGCAAGTAAGGTGCGGCACTATTTACAGCCTCTATTAAAGGTCGCTTTGAGCTGAAGTCTAGAGGTGACTAAATTTGAGTGTAGGGGTTTCTCGATAATGAACGCTCACCTGACCGCTAACGGAAGTAAGCTGTCATGCTCTGCTTTGGGCCTCGAGAGATGCCCTGATAGCCTAAAAAGCTGGTATTAAGGTCTTTGACCATGAGAAAAAGTTCGCGACTTCGAGGCTCGGGTGGAACACAACTTGGTCTGGATGTCATGGGCTGACGACGGCTAATAAGCCGGAAATGGCCATTCCAGTCTCCTTTGTATTTGCCGGCAATATCATCTGCCTACTTATAGTATGGTTTATGCCATTTCTGAAATGAAGCACAAATCTACCTATATTATGGGTATACTTATTTGCATGTCTTGTCCTCAAAAAGTGTAGAGTGCGTAAGCATTATTAAGATGGTATAAAAAGTTAAATAACAACCAAGTGTTTTATTACTTAGCTTAAACTTACTTCGCAAGTCATACGCATCAAACTGCGTTGGTAAAGATTCAAAATTAGATGAGATAAGTTCAGCCAAAAATATCAGCAGGACTGTTTTTTGTAACCACTAAAATGTTGGCTACTTGTCCATTGTTATTACAAAAGACGCTGATTCCTTCCGCGGCAATTTTCCTGTGATTAAATTTTTTTGACAAACTACAGACTAAGAAGTTGCCGAGCTTGTGGCAATTGTTTCTCGCAGAGCTCTGTGACCAACCAACATACATAATTCTTCCCAAGCCCATAGTCTATGATAAGGATCAAAGGTCAGACGGTTGAAAAATCAGCTCTTACTCTAGATTATCACGCTAAAGGCTGGATAGAGGTCATGAATGACAGTTGCTTAACATGATCAACCGTTAATTCTATGAGGACAGCGCTATATTATAAAATCATTAAAGGATATCTATAGAAAGGATGCACACATATTTAAATTAACATTTAGCCTACATCTACCATGCGCATTTTCGTTGCAAAAAGGCTAGAAATTTCACCCAAGGGAATGTGCATACTCAATGTAGGGGCATTGCAATGGCCGCCTTTCAACAAGAATTAACGAAATATCGTAGGTTTACGTAGAAAAGTTGATGCTTGACCATCCATTCAGCAGACGAGTTTACAACAGCCATTGGGATCTGGTTAGAAGATGCGAGAATTATTTCGCCTCAGTAAGCGAGCTTTAGTACAGTATAATTGCGCCAGTTAACCGCGGTTAAGCCACTTGCCAATTTACTGGGTTCTTAGTGTACATTACTTAGCCCACGTGTAAGAATTCGTCATTAATGTTCTTTAGTTATAGTGCTGTTGTAAAGGCTACCTTATGTTTTATATCATTCCTGACTAGATACGGTTGCCACTTAACGTACAATTAACCGCATCCAAGCGTTTTCTATTGTGATATATGACCTAGGAGGGCTTTTTATATCACTTAACGTATGGACAATCCCCTGATATGTCAGAAGATGCTGACTTTTGAATCAGTGTATACCAATTCTTAGTTGGGTGAAAACTGACCGCCTTAGTACCAGATACTTCTTATAGTGGTAATCGGTGCCTATGTGAATTCAAATCTATTTGTTAAGTATAACGTCTATTGGCACTCGAGGAAGGGCAGGTATTCTTGTGGTCTATCGATAACACTAATTCCAACAAAAACACAAACCTAAAGCAACTTCCTAGTCATAAACATGCCCATTAATCTTAGCCCTATATTTAGTATTATCCCGAACCTTAACAATGAATATGGCAACAGAAGTTTAAGTTGTGCATCCCATATAACAATAGTCCCAACATTTTGTCATAGGCAAACGGTGGTTATAGGTTTTTTACGGACAGAGAATTAGGATACGCTGTGGAATCTGCTTAAATAATTGTTGTATGCATTTTTATTTTATTGTATATAGAAATGTTGTTGATTAACACTTGTAGATTTTCCTTACCTGTAATAGCTTTTAAGGTATTGCGGGCGAAACCGAATATCAAGATGCAGGATTCTCGAAATTCCTGAAATAATAGAAATAGTGGTTTGGAGGTCATCTATTTCAACTAACATGAGGTCCAATTTATCTTTCTGCATTTTGATAAGCATTGCCCCTAAACTTATATTCAGAACAACTTACTCCCAGTGGCCGCGGGAAACAAGTTCAACTACGTTTTCCACTTTACGCTTACTTCTACACATTTCATTCACAACCTGTCCTATTTCCTTACCCCAAGAACGCTTAAAATTGCTAGAAAAGGAAGCTATGAGCTGCACTACTTAAACCTCTTTTGCCATAAATATATGTCTTACCTAGCCTTAGTTCTAATATCAGCCGTAAGCAAAGCCCAGTCCTAAAGCTAGTTTCTTTATAATTTGACCTGAAGCTATCTGCATTGCGAGTGGCTCATCTTCTCATGTCGTGTTAAGGAGGCTGTATGTGTCTTCCTTACCGTATTTTTGAAATAAACATTTCATCTAGTATCATTGTATGCGTAAGTGGCAGCCAAGGAGGTCATTTTCAGGCGTATACCTCAAAAAGTCTATCTTTCGTTTTCAGCTACACTTTAAATTATGCGATATTTTAGGTCGGTCCAATGCTCCTTTAAATCGCATTGTGTCAATTCGTTGAAAAGTTGGATTGCACTCTGAATATGCCTTGTTTTAGATAACAAATTTTGGTTTAAATTATTTATTTGATCATGATGTACAGTAATTATAATAGTGTGTTAGGAGTCGCTGGAAATATATTCGAATTTATGCGGATACCAAAATATATACTAGAAGATCATATAGAGTGTGCAGTTTTCAAGTGCTCCACAGAGACTCTTCTATTCAAAACCCAGCATTCTGCCTGTCTTATATACTTCTAGACTCGTGTTTGAAGAAATCATATTTTAAAATCCCAAGTAAAAACATATTCAAACATTTTAGCTCAGAGGTAATGAGATTGGCCAATGATTATATATGCATGAGTAAGCTTTAGGTATCATTACAGTCAGCAGCCTATCCGATTGCAAATATTAGGGTTTTTCTTTATGCTGACATTAAAAGTTTACCCTGGCATAACGTACGTTCCAGTCATACTAATGAAGCGGCTTGAATTAAGTGTATACGGCGGACGTGTTCTCGTTTGAAGGTAGAGACTGGGAGATTGCGTGTTGACGAGACGCCACTGCTTCCAACTGTAGGCGTTTACTTATTTAAAATTGTCTGTGTCTAAATTAAAAAAAGCAGTGAGCGAGTCGGTTGTTTTATACTGCATTATTTACCGATACCACTCATTGGATGAAGGTAGCTGAATTATGCAAGAAGTCAAAAATAAGCATATAAACCGGTCTGCTGCCTTTTAATATAACAGGGAGCTCAGCGACTGACTCAAAATCTTCCTCCGTAAAATCGGCGGTTTTCCAGGTAGGGCGTTATAACGGAAATTTGATGCTTTATTCATTAGATTTTCTTTTAATGTAGTTGATTGGAAATCAAGTTAGTTCATCGAAATAATAAATTTTGCGGGTAAAATAGTCCTTACCGTTTTCCATAATCTTTTTTTTACCCGGTGTAACTTCGTAACTTAGAAATAGGTGTGTTATTTCCTTTTAGAACTTTCTTCAAATGCATGTCTTCTTTCGCTAATATGCATCAAGCAATTGTATTTGAATGCTTGCAAGGTCTTTCATTTCAGCTCTTGCATGATAATAAAGTTGTAACTTAGAATGGTTGTAAAATTGTATGCAGGTTGTAATGAGTCAATCGTTATGCAAATTTTACTCAAGTCAAAGTATTGATGACTACAATCAGCAAAAAAATTCGTTTTGGAGCCCTTTTGGTCGAAATATCAGTCACGTCTTACACTACCAAGCTATAGTGCGTGGAATCCGCTGCTTAGTTAAAACTCTTAACGGTTTGGTACACGTCTCAAAATAATTGATTGATTTAGTTTTTCGGAAAACAAATATCCAATTAGCATACTTCAAAATACTTTTCAAAATAAGAAATATATGTTACTCTTATAAAAACTACGGGGTTTTTTCATAGAAGTAAATAAAATAATCCAACGAATATGAAGATGTCATCCGAGGTCCAGGTCTTGCCTCCAAAAGTATAACGTATCGCGATGTCTGCGAAATTGAACTCGTAACCCGTTCCCAGGGTGCGCGTAGCAATTTATAATAATTATCCGTAAACTGAACCGTCAGGTGATGTTGGTGTCAACGTGACTCCATGACCTGTGTAATTATAAGTGTCATTTACACACGAGGGACGATATACTATAGCCGACTTTTTGAACGAATCGAATGGACATTTAATAGTGCTCCATACTAAGCGGAGCAGCCATCGACCACCAACCTATGGATGAAGGAAGTCGAGTCTCAACTCTTTCTATATATCCTTTAAGCTTTACTTGGCCCTACGGACATAGGCATAGACCACTGACCTATTACGTTTGCGGTCCTGCGTTCTAGACGTCAGACAAACTGACTTCCGTTTCCAAAGTGCTTACAGGTTTACATATTTATAATTGGAAGACTGACGTGTAATTTAGAATAGTTAGAAAATTGCTCCACCGGACTGTGCACTTTCAAATTTCTAAGAGCCACCGTGAAAGTACGGTTTATGGGAAACTTCCGCATTTTCCAGCCGGTTTATTCCCAGTCAGCTAACATTAATTTTCGAGAGGGGGATACACGTAAAACTAGAGATAGGGTAGGGTTCTGTGAACAGTTTTGGTTATTGCAATGCTTTTCCTACTTAGGCGGTAGGTACACAGTAGACGCCGTTGATCATGCAATATTTCGACAGATGCGAAAGACTAATACTCTTTCGCTAAATGGAATTGACTCCAGTTGTAATACTGGTTATCGTGTAGTGTATTCTGAAGTCATTTAAGTCAAATTAAGGAGCCGGCTTTTTAACGAGCTTCGTTCCGACTCCTATTGAAGTCATTTCAGTCAGGAAAGGATGCCGGCTTTTTAAAGAGCTTCGTTCCAGCTCCTACGATCTATTGTAAAAACTGACTACTTAAATAGTATGCCTTTTTATCATTGATTTCGACTGCTTTTATAAATTCAAATATATTGTATGGAAAAGATGCATGAGAAAATTATTTTTGTACTTGTTTGATAGCAAATTACGCTTTCGTTAAATTTTATACTCAAAGAAAGGGTAGCTTTCGGTTTTAAATAAGTTGCTT
>UYRU01050716.1:622-11095 GCA_900617775.1 Dibothriocephalus latus | reverse complement strand
ATCAGACGCTGTTCGTCCTCACTGATCACATTCCGGCGTTTGAATTTTCCAAGTTATTTGTTTAACTGGTTTGATACTGCTTTTGCTTCTGAGCTTTGTGCCTGCCTGTAGGATTCTCTGTCATCAAGCATTGAGTT
This sequence comes from Dibothriocephalus latus, assembly GCA_900617775.1. Classification (NCBI taxonomy): domain Eukaryota; kingdom Metazoa; phylum Platyhelminthes; class Cestoda; order Diphyllobothriidea; family Diphyllobothriidae; genus Dibothriocephalus; species Dibothriocephalus latus. The sequence goes on along the minus strand of UYRU01050716.1, from coordinate 10,958 downwards.
TCTCCACTCGCTTTATCTTTTCCTTCGTGGCTATGTTGAAAACGCCTACTTACTGTTGCTGTTACTGTTTTCTGCTCATGTTTGTGATCAGGAATCTGCGACTGATGTCGAAACATCAGATGAATAATAATGGTTCTGTGCAGGGTGACTCGCCGGTCAACTGGGAATCGGGTTGAAATCTGCCCCTATGGCACTGCTGCTCCTCGAGATCCAAACAAGGCCTGGTGCTGCGTCTAGGGCTGATCCAGGCAGCCCCAGCCACTTGCGCCTTCTCTCCCCATCTTCTTGAGTTTGTGGTGACACCCGATCAAAATGGGTATGATGGCGAGATTATGGTTGACTCAACGCAAGTCAACTACCACTATGGACTCATTCACAATTTAATATCCGTTTTTGCCTTCACCACTTAAACCAATATATATTCGAGTACCTGCGTTCATCCTCAGCTTGTTGAAACATGAGGCGGGTGTTGTAGAAAGCGACCGTTGCACTACCGCAAATGTCTCCTTTTTACTTTGTTTGGCCATACTTTCGATTTTTTTACTCTTTCTAATGACGCCTGAAACATTTCCATCATAAAGGCTGCAAATGGAAATCAACCCTTACTTAACAATGCATGTGATCTTTCGTTAATTGACGGTCTCTGACCGCTAGCGAAATTATTCCGTTCCATATTGTTTACTGCCAGATTCCGCCAGCAACCCCACATTGGCTAGTATTTAACCCCATTGATCAATGATTATTTTATTGGACGTCTGCTCTACGGGTAGTGGTTTCGAGCGTTGGATAGTACTCTTTCTGAGGTTGGTTATGACTACCTGGTGAAAGCCTATGAGCCAGAAATGGTCAATTTTTGTCAACATGAGACTATGACGGCAATTCTTGTATATCTATTTACTCCAGCAAGTATCCCAGTATATTACCAGTGCGCTTATGCACGTAATGGTCTATCATGGTTATGTTGGCATTTACTATATTCCCTAGTGACTGCTTGTGAAAAAGTGAAAATGTACCTTTGTCATCATTACGCCAACAAATTGGCCACTACAAACCACGAAGCATGTTCAAATTCAATGAGAAGTCGAACAGACCTAGACAGTGAGTAATCAATCCATTTAACATTCCGCATGACCTGTCTGCTAACCAGTTGCGTTGATTGATGCTGATTGGCCAACCCTTTCGTATTCAGTCTACACTAGACGTCTCAGCACGTGCCTGGATGATTATTTTTGACTGGTTTTGATTAAATGAAAATACTTTTTTGTCTGAGGAAGAATCCATTGCATGCCATCTTCAGCAGCCACGGCTTTTTAGGACTGTTCACTCTGTCTGGTCTTACTCCGGAATATATAACCAGGGAGCCATTCCCTTTAACCCTCTACGTGACTTAGTTATGCCAAGACCTGATATACCAACCTGGATAAAAACTTTCAAATAATCTCCGCTCTGACATATGGCGCACATGGAGAAAAAAGGCAGAGGCACACTTACATCACTAAATAAACAGCAACAGTATATGTTCTCCCATTTAACAATGTCGCCGATATTTTAAACGCGCCCTATCTAATTATTTTCTGCAAAATTGGCAGTAGTTTTCGGCAGATAATTTTTTGAAAACGAAAATTGTACTTTTTCTTTCAGATTATTAATCCATTCAAAAAATAACACACCTATTACATTAACATCAAAAAAGTTTCCAACCAGACAGTTTTAGCTCCAGGGCATTAATATTGCGTATCATTTTACACAATTCCTATGACATACGTCATGCTGGCCCACTAGATGAAAACTATCCGCTCTCGAGACGTACTATTACAATAAGTGTAACCTTCTGAACTATCGTTGGCCGAAATGGGCGCTTACTTAATTAAATGTGAGTGAATGACCATGTGAAAGTTTGACCGAAATTCGGAAGGAGTATCGGTCCGGCTTCCACTATTATATTCTATTGTTTGGATGCTATAAAGGATCATCTTATATGATAATTGATTCACTGCATCATTGTATGTGGACCGGGCGTAATCCCTTACATGCGAGTGGACTCACTTTATCTGATGACCGTCAGTATGCCAGAACTCACGTTCCCACGCCTGCCCTTTCCATCGGGACTTCTCTCAGAAGTAATATTGGCATTTGTCACGCAAACGCCTGCGTTGCCAGATGGTGCGCAGTGTCAAGACATTAATCCTAGATGTGCTAATGCTAAGTATGGTTTTCTGCAAATATGGATAGTCATAGCTGTCAGGTGGATTCGATCAACGCCTATTCAATTGCATCTATTGCATTGTTCCGCATATTTTGTACATTGGTAAATACGCTCTCAAAAAACTAACTCATTGATCCCGCATAAACGTATAAGTCTTTGTTTGATTGTGCACAATCAACCGAAAGACCATGGATTGGCGACTTCTCGCGGTGCCGATAAATATTTCAGTTCTGAACTGTGCGCGTCTTTGACGGACATACTGACGCTTGTTTTCTGGCGTTGTATGATTCAGTACAAATATAACTACGATGTCTTATTATGTTCAGATGTTGGCTAGACTGTTGCTCGAATTGAGGCTCTCATTAAGACTGGCTGCGAATGCCATGGCCTATTTCACCTTTTAATGTAGCTCAAGCTGTCATCTCCGACTTTATCTTGAGAACATATCGATTTTTTTGATTTTGCTGTGCGCAAGCAAATATGTATCTACAGGCCTAGCCTCACCATTTTCTCATCTACCTTTTATAGACTCTTGTCAATAATAAAGACCTCATTCTTCAGTAAGTTAAATCGAAAGGATTAAACTTGTTGAAGCATGCAGTGGGTATCATTGAAACTGACGTTTGCACCGTCTTATATGTGTGCTTCATACTTTCTTTGGCCGTTGTAATTTATACGTTTGAGTACGTCAATTCCGCGCCCAAAAGTGCCTTTATTTAGGTGAATGTACATAGAGGCCACAATTTACCTAAACGAGGCTAATACTCATTGAATGAAGAAGAAGGATTGTCGAGCAGCGGTTCAATTTATTTATTATCCAGAAAGTTCGAAGTTTTACAGGAGTCCCTCGTCAGAGATAAGAAACAGTAACAAAAAGAGGCCTTATTACACTGGGTGGACACCAATGTACTGTCGTGGATCGTCAGGTTGCAAGTGGATAAAAAACGATGAAAAAAGCGGACACGAGGGGACAATAACAGATCTTTAGGTTCACTATCCGTCAGTTATGACAAGGTTCATCAGAACATCAGCAGCGAAATGGGTGCAATTTTAGAGAGTAAGAGGCAATTAACTGTTACGCAAAGCTCTGTACGCCGGCGCCCGTGCCTAGCCTATGCGCTTTGAACTCAGTGACCACTCGCGTCAAAGGAGAATATGTAAATTTGCTATCAAGTTGCCAAATGTCTTATCATCTTAAACTACTTTGCATATTAAAGTTCATGAAAACATTGCTTCCAGTCTATTGTACGAAAATAAACTGACATAAATTAGTCCACATAATTCCCCGTGTGATTATTCTGCTGAGTATTGTGGATGGACACAAATCCGTCACTTACTTCGTCTCCGTCTCACACAAGACGTCTGAGACGTCTGGTTTTGGAACTGCTGATTATAAAATGAATATGTGTCTTTGTTTGAAGACGCATTCAACGCATGCTGTCCTCGTCTGTCAGGGCCTTTTAGTGCCTTTGAGTGAGTGTCCTGCAGTAATAAAGGTTAAAATCTGTCCACACTTTTTCGTTTAACTCCGGAAAATATAAATTAACCCCTGCGCGCTAATTCAATTCCTCAGAAGCCATTCCGTCAAGAGAGCTACGCAATTTAATTTTGCAGGGCCTTGATACACCTACGCGGTTGAAAATGTTTAAATCACCTCCTATCTGATATTTGCCGTTTGGGGGAAAGAAAATGGTAACCATAAACTTACTCTGTTAAGTAACTAGCTACCAATCTTTCCCTCGCATATTCCACTTATTGATGATATCTTCAATCCTCCCTGCCCAATTTTCTGCAGCTGAATTGGGAACAGTTTTCGCCAGACATTTTTTTGAATTTTCTAAAGTTGAATCTATCGTTTTACCTTCAGGCTAATTATTTATTCAGAAGACGAAATAAAAATGCAAATTTGATGAAGTCGGCCATCTCATTTACATAAAAAACGTATCCACTACAACTGACTTTCATTGAGGGTCTAAATATTGTAGTACCTACAGTGTGGGGAGTGCTGCGTGAAACATTCCGCAATTTGAGAAAGACCTATAAGCAATCGCAAACCAACATTATGTATGGCTACTTAAATATTATGCATCTTTATCATTGAATTTGACTGCCTTTATGAATGCAAATATACTTTGGTTTTAAAATAAAGTTCCTCAATTACCGAATGATTTGAAACATACCGACTGCTATACTTGAATTAAAGTTTTACAAACTTAATGCTATGTTCATCCTGTTTGAGGAAAAGTACGTTCTTGCCTACTCTTTGAAGAAGTGGTTGCATAACTTTCATAGAATTTCGCAATAAACCTAGCTCATTCTGTATTTATCAGAGACTTCATTAATAAATTGAAAGATAAGATGTATTATGAATTAGCACCGTCCAGTCGTAAAAAACTCAAAATAATAAAAAAAATTTAAACCGAAGAAAGCATTTTGTTTAGGAATAAAATTAAAAGAAGTCTTTATTTACTATCAAATAAGTACAAAATAGGATTTTTTCGTGCATGGTTTTCATAAAATATATTTGAATTTATAAAGGCAGTTAAAATCAATGATAAAATGCATACAGTTTAAGTAACCATTTTTCACAGAATCAACTTCTTCGCAGCGGTCATAACGAAGCTCATCACAGAGTGGGCATCCTAGTGTGACTGAAAATAGCTGAAATTGAACTGCATGATACATAGTATTGCAACCCTACGCAATGTTGTTTTGCGATTGCTTACAGGTCTTTCTCAAATTGCAGAATTTTTCTTGCAGCACTCGGTATACTTTAGTTCCGATGTCATTCGTTAAACTGTCTGACCGGATGAAACAGGTCTGCCCTTGAATCAAAATAGCTTTTGTTGGTCATAATGGACGTTTAATTAATTAAATGTTAGCGAACGATCTGCTGAAGTTTGACCGAAATTCCGAAACGCATTTACGCTCACAAAGGAGTTCCAGACTGGATTTTACGCAGACGTGTAAAGCGCCGATAAAAATACTCTTTACTGCTTGTATAAATATGAAATTTTCGATTTTGGTGGCTGAGTGCAAGAACGGCTCAGCTTTAATTTTACTTGATTCACTGCATCCTTGTGTGTGCGAGGGGACGTATGTGGACCGAGCGTAATCCCTTACATGCGAGTGGACTCGTTTTATCTGATGACCGTTTCTATGCCAGAACTCACTTTTCCAGGCCTGCCCTTTCAAGCGGCAATTCTACCTGAAATAATATTGGCAAATGTCACGCAATATCCTGCGTTGCCAGATGACGTGGCGGTTCAAAAAAGCATACTTACCCTGCTAATACTTCGTCTAATATTCTGAAAATATCGATAGACATCGTTTTCATGTGGCCTTGTGTGACGCCTATCCGTGCCACTTACTTGACTGTTCTGCATTTCTTGTACTTTTTGATAAACACGTTGCCGCATAGACATTTATTTAATCCCACTACACGACACTGTTCCTTGTTTGACTCCGCACAATTAACCTTAGGTCCGTAGAATGACGAGTTGTGGCGTATATGAGCTCACAAGGACTCATATCCCAAGTCCAAATAAAACCGCCTGCAAACCGCAACGTTTTCTAGACTATAAACGTGCAAGATGGCGTACTAAGCGACCAAGCGAATACCAAAACGGATACCTTTGTACATATTTAGTAGAAACTACATTAACACTTCAAAGGATAGCGACAATCAGTGAGAATTTTGTATATAATTTATGAAGCGAATACTTAAAAAGAATATATTATTGCTGTTGTTCCGTGAGAATCCCGTTCAAAATCCTGCATCTTGATGGACTTAAATATCTAAAAGCATAATTTTGGCACGTACTCAGACGTCTAGCCCGAGAGGGGGACGAAATCATCGACGGATTAGCGTCCATCTACGCGATTTGCTGTCTGAAAAATCACGTGGGGAATTAGATGGAATAGTTTCCTTCTGTTTCACCGAAAACAATTTTTGAGTGCATTTTGAAATGCTTAGTCGTTTTTGTCGATACAAATTTTCGCAGCATGATAACAAATTAAAATTTGTCCTTTACCGCGAGCGGTAATTGAATCACATATTAAAAGAGAAACCTGGTCCTTATTTATTGTTTACTGTTGTTGAACGAAACTCGGCAAACCCTTTTCGAAAAAACATCCAGTGCTTGATTTCAAAATGCGTCACACTGTATACACGCGTTTCGTGTTTACGCAATAGCGCATATTTTAGCAAGCTGTCATGCAAAAAGTTACATAGAACCATTGCTTGCATTGATTAATGGTTTTCTCTTAAATGCCCTTAGCCCTCCTTATTATAACGACAATCGGCCCAATTAAGACCGATTTTGGGGTTTGATCTTACCACATGATGGCTATTAACAGACGTAATTTGATATTTTCTAAGACAGCTTATAAATTAAAAAAGGTAAACGTCATTATAACGATGATAGACCACAACTTGCATCAAAGCATAGGATTGGGATTTGAGGAGAAGAAGACCACTCGATCGCTGGGACAATACGTTTATTCGCCCGACGTTTCGACATCCGTCGCGGATTCATCCTCAGAGATTTGTTAAGCAGTAGCCTGTGTTGCCGGATGGTGTGGAATTCCAAAAAATTATACTAACTCTGCTGATTGTACGTCTGGCATTCTGCAAATATCAATGGACATCACTCTAATGTCGACTTGTGCAACGCCTATTAAATTTAATCGATTAGATTTTTCCCCATTTCGTGTACTTTGTGGTAAATACGCTTCCCCAAACGCTATCCCATTGATCCCGCTAAACGTTACTGTTCCTTGCTTGACTGTGCATAAGCAACCTAATTCCTGAGAACGGCGAGTTGTCACGTTTCAGATGATAATATAGTCTCTGAAGTTTCCTTCAAAAAAATTTTCGAGTCTTTATGGCTGATGTTGTATCACTCAATCAGAATATAACCTTCAACAGGTTTCTCTTATTCCTTATTTTATTCAGTTGTTGGCAGGTTGTTTCTCTATTTGTTACGCCTTTTATGGCTGATTGCACATTTAAACATATCTCCCAGTGTCTCTTTCCAATGAATCATGAGAATGTACAACTAAATAACGCACAAGTCGGCGCTTATCCAAAAGAATACGGAATCACCTCCCGGCATGGCTAACCAAAGGTGAAGTTAGAAACATCCACAGCTCCATTCTTGCCCACATGGTTGACTCAAAACATCGTGTGGACCCCGGCAAAGCCTTTAAGAATATTTATAAAATCCCGCTAAATTACCTGTTCCTGGGCCAGCGTATGCTAGCAACAGAAGAGGCAACCGCGATCCAGTTGAGAAAGCCGGACCCCCGCAAGCTCCCAGTTTCGCATGACGCTTAGGTAACTGCCTGCATTTTTTCACACTTTCTCCCCTTTCCCGTCCTCCTCCCCTGTCCGGATTCAGCAAACCCTAATCGCCTCGCAGCCAACCGAGTACTATCAACCCCAGCCCGTCCCCCTTTTCCAATGACTAATTTGCCTGTGACAATAATTGCGAGCATGTAACTTGTTACCCCTACCTATATAAATGCCATGCCGCGAGGAGAATTTATCGAAAGCTACGTATACTCGCCAGATATTCTTCAGAATATTCAGTTTTTCAGACAATTCTGAGCGCTATTAATTTTTTATGTAATAGTCTTAGCTCATTGCGTTCTCACAGCGTTTTATGGATTTGTGTCGAAATCTAACAAAAACGCAGTTATACAGTTAGGCATAGGACCACTTAGGTAAATGAATAAATCAGCAAATTTGTTTATATAGCTTGTGCATTACATTAACAATTAATAGAAGAAGGTAAGACGTAAATACCTCCCCTCCATTCGACAAGCCTCATTATTTCAAAGTTCATTTCTCCATAGTGTCGATGTTTATAAGTAGGACAAACCCCACCCATGGGAAGTTGGACAGGGTCAACTGCGCATGAATAACAACTCCTATGAGACGTTGACCAAAAATCACGACAAAAAATTAAAAAGTCTACATCAAAGGCTTCCGCCAATATATTTTCCCTGAATAAACTAACGGCTCTTTCAGTTGGGAGCGACCATTATGAACAATGTTTTTCATTATAAAAAAGTGGCAAACATTTTACTATTAATATTTTCCACCTAATAAAAGCTTATACGTTAAAGAGAAGACTGAATGAACGAAATGGAATTATGCGTGCGATAATATGCAGGACATATTTTTAAATATAATAACTCTTGGAATCCATCGGTCCGCTGTCATAGAAATTTAATGCCCGGTGAAATATTGTGTACTGCATAAAACCCTACCTTTAGTGGATTTTGTAAGTTGCAGAGAAATATATTGCGGAAAATATGTTTGCCCAAAAACTATTTAGATGCAAAATGGAAAGTTTTGGACATTTTGTGTTTGAAGTTAATGGGAAAATTCAAATGCAGTTGAAACTCACGTATACCAGCCTGTCCAAACATATTCCTAAACGAGAAATAAGTAGTCATTGAGCGTGCTTTTGGTCTTGATATTTTTTTATATAATAAAGAGCCTGGAGATGTAGAAAGTCCTTTACTGAAGAAAGCTGTGTTTTCAATCTTAGTTACTGAGTCAACTCATTAGGATTTGGACAACGTCAGCGTTTGTCGACTAACTGGGGCACTTCTACTGATTACTGATCGTATGTCAGTGAAATATAAGTATGCATGTTTTAGCAGGAAAAGAGAGAACGAATCCAGTATTACCAATCATCTTTTGGAATTGCAACAATGTCTGCTATAATGAGCAGCAATTACCTTGTTTGCTCACACTTTGTTCTACCACTCTGGTATTTGGTACTCTAAACGACATATGTGGAAATGGAAATTGAAACTAATCTGCATTTAAAGTAAAGCACGTTCAGTTCGTGACAAGGAACACTTTTATATATCATTGTTCCACTTATATGTAATCATGAAGCGAAATGAACAGAAGATTGGCAGTTCTGCAGAATTTTGGTGTGAATTCTCTACTACTTTGTCCGTTTGCAACCTCATGATGGGGCATATAGCGTACAACACTGCAATTTAGTAAGTGATTTTATTTCAGCTGCATTGTTAGAACTTAATTTCCGGAACATCAAAAACTGTCAAAATTACCCATTTTTCTGTTGGCATTACCTTAAAAAAGTTTACTTATGCAGACCTTTGTCACTTAAATATTGAACATTGCTTTTTAAATGGATAACTGATTCTAGGGGGTTTTTATATTGGTATCAGGCAAATATATATCCGACGTTTTTCGTTGATGTTCTTAGAATTTTCATATGTGGTTTTTTCCTCAAATGTGGCGGAACCAGCCGTAGTCACAGGAAATAATACATTCCGGTTTTTACCGAACACTCAAACTTCTGGCGCAGTCTGCTTTGTTGACTCAGGCAGACTCTAAATATCCATGTTATTTCTACATCTCCACGGCCAAGTCCATTCGACACACCGGTAGCGGACACCTAACGCTATTCAACGCTATTCGACCAATAGGAATGCATCCTACAGGTACTGTGCATGGTTTGCGTGGGCTCTGACAGTACACGATTAACTGGTTTCGAATGCGTTGTATTACGTTATTTATGTTTTTGACTGCACGTTTTATTCTTTGGGGTAGTATTAATTTGCATGTTGCCCGCAAAGCATAAAACGGGTAATTTCCGGGAATAGCGATTTACTAAATGGATTTTTTTCAGACGTTACTTCACATAACGTTAACGTTTTTTTGAATGATATGACGTGAGGCCGAGGCTGGTGAATGCGGTATCGTAACAACTAGCCAATTTTACTGATCAACTGTGTATTAAAAATAGAACTCTGTTTTTTTAATTTGGAAACTAAAGAGACACCAGCTTTGCAATGATTTTGGTGACACATTGATGGTGTTTTGACGTCATAAATGCCGCTTGCGAAAATTTCAACAGAAGCCACTAATTCTTTCCAAATAAACGATTACTTTTATGTGAGCTAAGCATTTTTTCTTTTCACATAAATCTGTGGCACACTTACGGAAGATGTCAACGCAAATGCATATTATGCCACCATGTTGTATATTTACATCCCTAATGGTATGGCCTACTTAATTGCCAAAATTCCATTTTTTAGGACAAAAGCCTGTAGAGTCTATATCACTACAAATATACAAAA
>UYRU01050694.1:690-11109 GCA_900617775.1 Dibothriocephalus latus | reverse complement strand
TAAATACTGTGAGGCGCGGTACAATTACCACCGCTGATGACGGAAGCCTGTAGGCTTTTGAAACGTCAAGACGATAGAACAATGTTTCACGAGATCGTCTTATCTTCTCATCTATGCATATAAATATATATAAATCTACATAAGATTAATATTGGCAGAGATTGGATCAGAACGCTAAAAGCTCTGGTGGGTTTTACGAGTTGGTCACGTCAAATACTTCACGAAACAATGGAATGCGCACAAGTGAAGTGTGACCAGGTTGGGTCGTGTGAATTACGCCGTGGCAAGACTAGCATGAAGAATTGCTTTGATCTACCACGCCAAAGTACCATATTTTGAGCGACCAAGTTGTCAGCACCGATTAAGATGAACCCCTGAGGCAAACAGGGCTGGTCACTTTAATTACTGCGTGCTTTGCCAGGAGCACGTGCTCAAAATGCCAAGTAATTCACAACACAAGTGTGGCATATATAAGCCTACTTGTGTTACTAGCCTCTGTCAGACATGATGTTCTTCATTTTGAGTCTTATCTGGTTCTTGCCGTTTGCGGGTAAGTATCTCAGCTATTGTCTTAATATTTTTAAAGTACAACCTGCTTAGATAAGAAAAAGAATATTGAAATCATATTTATATTAACATACTTTATAAGGTGTGTAAGATTCGGAAAAGTAGGCCTTTCTTCGGTTTCTTTTTGTTTAAGGAAGGAAGTGCTTTTAAAAGAAATGCAACTCAGTTAACTTTGATGTCAGCAGTATAGAGCAAAATCGTAATTGTAAGCTTACTGTCAAATTGCAAGAGACTTCTTTAATTATGTGTTACTATCAGTAGACCACGACGATTTTTGTGTCAGTATCTCCAACTAAGGCATTTAACACTCGCGTACACCTTTATTAAATGTCAGTGTGTTCGAAAATTTCTCTCCATATTTTTGTAAATATAATCTTATAAAACCGGATCCAACTTGTTTTGAGAATTACCCGCAGATACTTATCTCAATGGGTGTGAACCATTCATCGGAGAAGACAAAAAAAATGCGTTCTTTAAAAGTTCCTTTTTTGTACTGCTTCTAAAACAGAATCCTGACGATTTTCTTCTTTTTTCTTAAATTCATTCGTATCATTCGAAACATATGCCACCATCTTATCGCAAACAAAATACTTGTGACTCCCTTTGTGTATATATGGTTGGCCCCATATTTTTCGCTAAGCAGCAAACATGCAAGTATGTTATTTTTCAAGAATGCAGATAATTGCCCTTCTTTTAACTAATGTTTTATATGAAAGGGAATATGTCAATCAAACGTTTTTTTTTCACTTTAGCGAGAGCCCAGGAGGAATTGAACACGAATGTCATTACCTCAAAGGAAACAAAGTATACTTGGGTTAGCGTCCGTCTTCCTCACGCCCCAGACGTAAGTTCCTTTGCCCTCTGAGGGCATGTTAACCGATAAAATTTTCTGTAGTTTAGAGCTGACGGGTAATGTGGCAATGAGTGCAGTAACTAACATTTCCTTTAGACATATACCAAAAAGTAAAAATCGCCCAGCTTTCATGAAATCAGACTATATATAAGAAATTTCCATATTAAATGTAATCATGTTCAGACACTGTCTTTAACATTCAATGCATGGATGGATGAGGTTTAAACAACCAATTCGCCAGCCTTTGCTACGGGTCAATTCATTCATTCCAAAAACCTTTTTATTGTTTTCGGAGATGCCGGCACCGATTACAGTAAACCTTTAGTATTCTGAAACACAAAAAACAAGTTGTATTAATGCTTTAAATAATGACATATCAAGAGGTGGTAACCGCAATGGAAAAGCAATGTGAAATGTTACCAAGGTTCCGCGGTTTACTAAAAAAATTTATGAAGAATATGATAGATGTCTGAGTGTCAATAACAGCATTCTCAAGGATCTTTGGCCGTACAACAGAACTCTGCAAAGCATCCTATTAAGGTTGAAACGCACTGGTAAAATAAATCAGCGATGTATGTCCGGCTACAGATAATGATCATATCTGCATAATTCACGCTATTCTTGATCGCTCATGGGGCCTGGGATGTTGTGCCAACTTTAAAAAATACTATTTAGTTCACCGTGTGTTTGTTACCTCCCACTTCATGATAACATATTTACCTTAATTAAATATAAAACGGTTTAATAGTTTTTCTCAAATTCAGTGTAAGTGCGCAGGTTTAAATTATGCAACAACTTTTGCAAAATCTATTATACTTTATGTCACCAACCAGTATATTTTGTCGTACTATCAGTGGTTCTTTTTGACGCCACCGTAATAAAATATCAGTTTTTTTCTTATACCCTATAGTCCTATATTCTCGATTCCGAGAATTACTACTTTGTGAATGACTTCTGCTACAGCAAAAACGACTGGAACAAATTCATGCAGTGCAAACTAGAACCAAGTAAGTTATTTAAACACTTAGACATTGAGGTTGCAAAAATTCGGATCACTGAAACACGAAGAACAATTGGTGAGCGTACGTATACTTTCAATAAATTCTCATCGGGCCGTTACAGTTATATGGGAGGTGGGTAGGGTGTAAAAGGTAAAATTTTAGGTAAATTCTGTCTAACGTTACAAGCAAATCAGTCCAGTGGATAGGGCCGATAGCATGGCCAAAGCCACCTAGGCACCGGCCTTTTTATCGAGCATCTTCTCCCCTTTCCCCCCTCTTCCTAACTGTCGCTTAATTAGCCGCTTGTCTAGCCTAACTCCCTCCCCTATCCCCTGCAATAATTTACTTGTAAGGATGAAAAGAATTTACCTACCATTTACCTTTTTAACGGCATGATGAGAAATTATTGAATGTAAACGTATGCTCGCCAATTGCTCTTCTGATTTCTTTGGCATTAAGCTAAACACCTGTCAGGAAGATTGCTTGTTGTAATGATGGTACTGCTCACTGTTTGCAATTTTCAACTAAGCGGTAGAAGTCTTCAGCTAATGTTTGAGCTCTCTCGCTTTATTGTAAACAAAGGTATAAAGTGCGACACACAGTAGACTGGAGTAAAACGGAAGGTGTTACGAGAGTTTGTGTTTCTGTTTCTATCCTTCAACTACATAGTTTTTTAACCTTGTGGTGAGGCGTGCAAATTCAGGAGTAAACGTAAGATAATTGCAGCACATGATAGTATGCTATGAAGGACTCCCACAAAACAAGCCAATACTTTCAGTAAGGAGGCGGATAAGCGTATTGCTTCCTATAGAGTGGCATAATCAGTAGTTAACGAAAGGAATATTTTTAAATTTTTCACCTCGTGGAAACTTTCGAGCTAGTTTCGTTGGATTGCAATGAGGATCTGACCTTCAAGGAACAGAAACTATTCTTTACACATAAAAAAGACCCTAGCAGGACAAATAGTCAATAAGAATTTATTAGATTTGGACAAATGTTAAACGTAGCAGAAACATCTTCTGCGGCCGTCCGCAGAATAGAAAATAGTACCGTCCAACGTACTTGCTCAACGTGATTAAAGGATACTCGCAGCCCTAACTTGACGCTATTCCTACCTCAATTTATGGCGCATACCCTTACATTGTTCCATAAAAACAACCTCAAAACGAGTTCCTTTACTGTAATTTCTGTGGATTGTGGCGTAGGGCAACGAGTTAATCGGGCCACACCTATTTCAATTTCCTGTCGTGGAGGCCGCATGAATAACGCCTCCGTTGATAATAAGAACCCAAACAAATACTAAGTCTAATCCAGACGGACGTTTTTTTTAAATACTACTTGCCACTTGTTTATGCTACCTATGACGCACGGGTATATAAACAGAAGGGTATTAGAAAGCATTGCTTATATCACTCAGTAAATGAAATCAACCGAGATACTTTTCAGAGTTGGGGAAACAGTCATATCAATCCAGGACAATTTTCATGTACTCAATTTTCTAAGATCTAAAGGTCAATGTTTTACTTTATTTAAGATGGCACTGAATATATTGCAAAACTGTTAGTCCATGAGCCCGCAAAGCACATCAGACTCAGCTGGAGTATGCCCGAATTCAAGAATCAAGCCAAGATGTCCTACATCACGCAATTCTTCATGCCTAACAACGAGTGGAAGCAAAGGGATAAATGTAAGTTTTTTTAAGACTGTCATGGTTATTTATAAAACTCTTTTCTTGGTCATCTGTCTGTCAAAAAACGCCCACTGTCAACCCTTGTAGACTGTCTGCAGCCCCAATACTCCACCCCACTGATCCGCCCAGATATAAAGGAGGATTTTGTGGAAATCAAGTGCGCCATCTACCTACCGTCCTGTTACTTTAGCAGAAATGTGAGTTCCGTCATGTTTGTTAATTTCAAGCCCAAAGTGCTTAATCCTACTACAGTGCGTGGATATGTAATCAGATGGAATGAGAACGTTACGATTACGTTAAAGCCCTTACCTTGATTAGTGCAAAAGCCTTCAAACCGCAGAGAACTCGAGAAACAGAGGAAAAACTGCAGTGCGAAGGCAGATGGGAAGTCCTTTATATTTTTCATTTCGGTTTACATCAATTAACGGGAACTCACTTTGGGCGGCTGTGACTTTTAACATGCAATCAGTACTCCTCCTACCATACCAGGTATAAACTAAATGAAAAGGAGGCATATGATAACATAGTGAGAGATTATAGTTAATGGTAAGTTTCGTAACCCTACCTTCTTATCAGCAGACTCAGGCTCGTGTAAAATGGAAGAGATGGTAAAGGGATTCTTACACGTGGAGAAATATGGTATTAAGTGTGCAAGTGTATGGTTAAAGATAAGGGTACCATTTCTGCGGCAACACTGAAATTGGATTTTGCTAGCTGACGACGGCTTATAACCCATAACTAGCTATTATAGCGTCCCTTTTTCTCTGTCGGTAATACCTAACAATAAGGATATTTGTATATAAGACGCATCGTGTTTACGTACGCTTTTTAGTGTACGGAGCTACGTGTATTATGAAACGGTCTTCCGTGAATTTTGCGTCGCATATTTTTAGTAAATTGTGGGTACTGGCAAGTTGAAGAGTTTATTTAAACTTTAACAGCCGACGATTGCTATTACTAATCGAGAAATTCAAGCTTTATTAGCGAATACTTAAACAATCAGTAGTTCATTTAGTTATTAACTTATGTAATGTCTAAGCAACGCTTGTTGAATTTGAAGAGCCAAACCTACCCCGTAATCTCGATAGCTATCAGTAAACATAATAAGGCAGGAAATAGCATGTAGGCAATAAATACGTTAAAAGTAGTTTATAAGTCTGAGTTTGTATCCCTGCCGTCAAAAAGGCACTGTTGCAAAATAACACAGCCGATGATCCTTACAGCACGCGTGGTATTATGATACTGAATAAAAAGACACTTGAGGTTATCTTACCTAGTTAATTCACAGCGTACGCTGTGCGCATAAATTCTTTGGAGGTACTAGAAGAAATCAAACGCCCAAGAGTCTGGTTCGCGTAGCTATAATATAATAAACAATACCAGAACTACTGCAACAATTTAAGTAGGCGGTTATGTAAATTAAAATCAGTGGGTTTCAAAACATTACCTTAGTGGGTTCAATTGTGCGTGAAACATGCAATAACCAGTGTAATATCAGGGCGTGTGGATTAGATTGCTGTGGATATCACGTTTGGGAATCTTTGTGTCCAAGGGCTTTTGAGGTGTTCGCAGTGATTGCAGGCGGACAGCTGTCAGGGTGTTCTTGGGAATTCAGTCGATGAGAAAGCCGTGAAGAGTTAAACATAACTACTTTGCTTTCGGCTTTACCATTATCTATCACTCTTAAGTGGTAAACGTGGGTTTTATATGAATTATCTTCTACCTTGCTGTAACCAATTTCACTTAGCAGTGTTCGCTTTTTCATCGTTTTGGACAGCGAGAGTGGTAAACATGAGTGATAACACAGCAACAAAATATATAAAAACGGCAGTTGGACTGCAGTGTGTTATATCGACTCATCACTCGGGACGCATGCATGTGAACGCCAGCGCCAGAGAGCCAGATGACTGAACAGTCATCACGGTCACATCTACTACGGGTGATGACACATCAATAAGTCACAGCACGTACGCCGGCTACCAAGTAGTTGGCGCATAAGTAGGTGCTTACCCTCTATAGAGGGAGCTGTTACTTATCCTAGGTATGCGGTAGCATTGAAACTTAGTTTGCATTAATTACATGATTCTACAATTTGCTCTGATTGGATGTGAATAAATTAATTGTCCCAGCGATCGCTTTTGCTACTTCTCCATTACTTCTTAGGACTAGCAGTCTCGCTTGTAATGAATATCAGTAATTTGTTTATATATTTGTGCATTAGTCGTACACGCGTTAAGCCCTAAACGGCTATACTGATGAACAATTCGGGACTCTCGATAAACTTCGGTGCATTTAACATAATGCGGACATTACTGAACAGATATTAAATCTTACAGTTCGATCCCTATCTCCCTAAAATTGACAAACTTCGCATCAGAACCATCTTCTCCATTAACAACTTCAATTTTTACCACGACTTTGCCTGATTTACGTCACCTACTGTGTACCTGGTTATGTTGTAAACAAAAAGCATGGTTATTGCATCCGTCGTACTATATATGTTTGAGAGACAGCTCCAGGGCTGGACCAGCAGGCAACTGGTAAATTAACTTCTATTGTTTTAGATACGTATATTGTCGTTTGACCGTGAACAGATGACCATACAGCTATTTCGTGCATACACAATCGAAGACCTTTTCATTTTGACCGCATTATCATGTGCGCGGACAAGGCGTACTGCTTAGAGTGATTTACAAACTAAACGTCTACAAACATTTGGCAAAAAATTGCTTTGGATCGGTTGTCCTTGGTAGGCATGTGCCCTAAGGTCGTTGACTCGTCATTCGTCCGTTGTTGCACCTACTCCATCTGGTTACAATCTTTCTTCAAACAGACCTTTCAATTGCCACTTTCGATAATAGTCTATTACATGATGGCTGTCGCCTATCGTCCACCTCTTTAGTACTGCAGCTTCAATGTGACCATAAAATGGCTGCTTACTTTAATCCCACTACTAAGGCTTCTTGTAACACCCAAGAGAAGCCTCTGAGCTTTTAAAGTTGGGCTCCGTTAGGGACGTAGTTATTAACTAGCAATAACAAAGTAAAAAAACGCACATCTGCTTTACACCAAATGTATGCAATGATGAACATCCAGCTGGACAGCTAAAAGCATGTTAAATTTATTTTGATTTCCAATATTTCTGCTTTCACAGATTCAAATTTTTGGCCTGGACAAGACTTATTGCGGCGGTGGAGGCAACCCTTGTCGTAAGTTATAATTTCCTATTCTAGGGATCATTCCTTCGGAGTGCCTTATAAAATGAGCGCCATAACATTTTCCTATATGACGGCGTTGACACATTCTGGACGATCAGTTTTATATCTATAACACGAAAACATTCCTTATAGTCAACAGAATTGAATATGCGAGTTCCAGGAAGCAGTTCAGAAGGCAAAAAATCGATCATTGAAACAAGAGTTTTATTCTACTGACGTTTTGGATTCCGTCGGAAATCCGTTATCATAGGTAAGCGTAGAAAAGTTTGAGCCATGTGTAGATAAGGGTCATGTCTCAAACTTGTCTACGATCACCTATGAATAGGATTCTCGACGGAATACGAAACGCCAGGACAATAAAACTCTTGTTCCAGTGATCGCTTCTTCGTCTCCTGAATTCCTTATAGTCGTAAATAGACAGGTAGAACTTTTCACTCTGACAGCAAAGCAGCAATTATACATGTCGTGGGTAGCATACAAATTTTCATTAGCTTTTGATAATACTAAATTGGTTTTCTCGTCCGACCTGTCCTATTTGCTTTTGTACGCTGGAAATGATTAAGTTAAAAGCAATCTCTGCTCTGGTAAAATAACAAACGAATATGCTATCCACAGTTCATTTCTTTATGGGTTTTGTTTCCGAAAACAGGCCATGTGATTCCAATAAAATTGTCATTGCTTCGCAGTTAAGAAACAAAGGAATACTTTATGAACGTAGATCATAAAAGCATATTCCTCAGCGTAAACGAGAGCTGTGGGGTTTTCCCAAGTGAACTGAATTATTCGGTCGGCTTCTTTTCGCATCATCATTCATATTCTCATCATCGTCAGCTCACCACTGACGAGTTGGGAATAGCACCGCTTAAGTGAACTTACACTGTTTGCATACATACAGTATCCGACTTAATTGTACTAAGTATGTGTTATATATATAAATTTAAAAATGAGAATTGAAGAACAGAAAGTACAGCGCCAAACACCATGTATCACTGCTCATGTATGGTTTCCTCCGTTGTGTCCAGGTAAACTAAAAAATAAAATGTGCAAATATAATAGCAAGTGAGCACTTACCTTGCCGGAAATAATTTTAGGTTAAATTATCGAAATCATTCTAAACGAGAACTTTCAATAACCCATTCCCGAATGGAAGGATGATATAATTCTATGTCTTTATTTGCAACAGTTATTTGTATTTTTTCGGTTATGCTTACTCTAGACGCTCAACAAGACGGAAACACGATTGTGTATTCAACAAGAGTTGATTACGAACCTGAGAAAGGAACTCAGTATGTATTCTGCGCAACGGACAGGGACACGTTGTCTATCCAACTCACATTTGTCCCGAGTAAGTCATGAATGCAAAGTTTTCTTCCGTCAGAAAAGCATATGATTATATCAGTGATTGTCAAATCCTGCCGATCATGACTTATGTTAAGCCATTGTTCAACTAAGAGGTCAAACTAAGTTTTTGAAACCTGCATATGACTGATCAGGGCGAAACATTAATTAATTTGGAAATTTCGCAATAGGCAGGTTTTTCAAGAAAAATATTTAGGTACTGTTATGTCCTGTAGTATATAGTTAAATGATCTACCTTGTTAATTTCGAGATCTCCGTAATAAATATATCAAGAAGATGTATGTATAGGGGTTGTCGATTCTCAGCAGAAAATGTAAAGTTTGTTATTATGATTAAAAACAAAAACAATAGGAGTAGTGCCAACTACACAAGGTGACGCAATGGCTTTGATTCTTATTCTGCTTTTGCTTATTCTAGGCATTATCATTAAGGTCCGGACGTCAAGCTGCTTATGCCTAAAAGGGAAATCCTCACAGAAACTGACGTCGAAAAATAATGTAATGCTGGGAGACAGGGCACATGCTTGCTTAAATAAAAAAAAATATCTCTCCCGTAGATAAGCTTCTAAATAGATACGTAATTAATTGGGATAAACTGCATTTCATCGTCAAATTTTGAGGTTTATGAATACACTTCAGATGCTTGTGTGCATCCAAAGTGTTATCCTACATTCAATAAAGGTGGGCAAAAGTGCTTAACAAATACAAACTGCCTTCAAAAAAAACGGCGAAGATTCCCCGCCTTTCAAGACTTGACATTTGCCTTTTTGCATATTTCTTAAAGACGAATATTAATGGCCCGCCGAGAACTTAAGAATATGCGGGTAATTGGAGGGTGGAGAATATCGATATGCGTTCACTGCTTTAAAAGGCACATTTAGGAAGAGAATGACAGTACCTAAACCACCAGCAAAGCAAAACTTTACTCGCTGAGCAAGCTAATTCAGTCATTCAATGCAGAGACAATGCCGACAAGCTAAGCGGATATATAATTGCTAGTTCCCACAAATTATTAACAGGGCTCAAAAAACTTTAGACAGTAAGAACAGCAAAGAAAATGCGAAGAGACAGTGTTTTAAAAACATAAAAGTTTACAAAATTATTGCCGTTCTCCAATGAAAGGATACCTTAAAAAGCTATTCAAACAGGAACTGCGTAAAAGCAAGTGAAACAGAGAAAACAATAAATGAAAAATGCGCAAACATATGCAACACAGCATGAAAAACGCGAGCAACACATGGAAAAAGAGTTGTGACACGGACGCCCAATTTGGAAATATAGGAAATAACCAGGAAGGCAGGTACCATAAATACAAAAAAAACTAAGATAAATCAACGGCATGAAGGCGTTGGCAGAAAAAGCCTCAGAAGTTGCAGAGCAAAGAACAATTTCCCCGATAATACAGGTCTAATTAACTGACCCAAATTATATGCTTGCACCAAAAACACAACTGCAAGAAGGTACCAAAACATCGTCAAAACTTAAAACTCACTTTTACTGCTGTGCATTTCAGAAAAACCATCAACCCCAGGTAGGTCCACCGTTGACAGAATACAGCAGCAAATTCTTTATCAGCGTAGCAGCACAGCAACCGCACAAAATGCATTTAAACGTGGACTGACGCCCTTGCTTTACCAAATTCCTACCATGACGCCTCCCTAAATTCATCAAGTTAGCAAGGTACGCAAAAGGCCATCGGTTGGAAGCATAAGGCTTATCTACGGATGAAGAC